>WUQG02286608.1:0-19621 GCA_011317285.2 Androctonus mauritanicus | reverse complement strand
TGATTTGTAAATACAATGCTATTTGACATCATGATTAGCGAAAATGCTATTGATCGTAAGATTTATGCCAGAAATGTCCAACTCACGGGCTGCATGCGACTTCCAACATCACTTCGTGTTGCCCACAAATAAAATTTTGCTTGGTAAACTAAATATATTTTAAAATTCTGTACATGCACATTTTTGAAATATTTTTTTTTTCAGTCTTGATATTTTTAAAAATCAAAATCTCAAGTTTCCTATGAAAAAATGGAATTTAAAACCAATTTTGATATAATTACGCGTATAATATTTTCAAAAAACTTATAAGACTACGTGAAAACATCAGATTTTAATGTTATTTTTAAATTTAAATTAAAAAAGTAAAGCATATAAGTTATAAGGAAAATATCTTATTTATAAAATATTTAATTATTATTATAAACATAATATTATTTTATTTATAATCTTTTAAATTATATAAAACTGTAAATTATTATTATTACTATTATTACTGTATATAAAACAGAAATTAAAATTTCTTCATTTTTATCTAATTTGCGACAAAAAATAAAAATATTAAAATTTACATAATATTAAATTAATATTTCAGTAAATTTTAATTTGCATAAAAATTAATTTTTAGGCAAATTATGCTTTAATTAAAATATAATTATATTTAAAAGTACATCATCTTGTTTATTTATTATTTTTGTTTAAAAATATTGATCTCCTTAAATAATATCAATTTTTTTTTTTTTAATTTAGATAAATTAAATAATCAGAAAATTGATGAAATCTAAAACATTACTTATTAAACATGGATTATTCAATCAAATGTTCGCGAATAGCATTATTATAACGCTATATGGTTTGTGAGTAGAAAAGAAAAAATAAAATATCGAAAAATATAGTAAATTATGTTATTCAAGCAGTTCAGTTGCTATTCAGATTCTCTTTAGGCACGATATGATATTGAAATTTTGAAAAGGGTAACTGTTTTAACAAAAAAACTAATATAAACAAACCAAATCACTGGAAGTATATTCATTCCCAGTACTATGTTTTGATTGGCGAAAATATGGTGATTCAAGACAAAAGACAAAATACATGCCTTGTTTTTTTTTACATAGCAACTTCTGTTTTTGTTTTTACCAAACAAAAACAAGAGTGAAGTTATTAAAACGTAAAGCGAAAATAAAACAAAAGCCCTTATAATAATATATAAGTTGTTCAAGCAATAAATAAACATTTTATTTATTAAAATATTTATTTTAATAAAAACATTAAAATTCGAATATCAAATCAATATATTGCGTTCGCTGATAGCTCTATACTATACTTATTAAAAGTTTTCAATATTAATATATGCATTAATTTTGATAACATTTTTTTTTTTTTATCTTGTGACATTTTAACTTTCATTTTTATTTAATTTTTATTAACTTGGACTAAATACATTTTCATTTAGCATCACTTGGTTTAATTAATCAATACTAACAATCTATGAAAAGCCAGCCGATGAACTCGTCAGCGTTTTTTTTATCTATTTACGATTTTTTGGTGAAAATAATTTATAAGAAATCATGAAACATAAATAAAGCTATAATTATATTTCACTTCATATTCACCTATAAAAATACATGATTCGATAATAATTTCGTGGAAACTTCGGTAATTTCTTTTAGGATCTTCCATAAATCTATTTGGTAGATTGGGAGACATTCCTTCATCCTCTTTAACGAAGAAAATTGAAAATATTTATGAGAGGATCCAGGACATGTTCACACCAGCATATCAATATTTTACAATGACAAATTTACTGAAAATATTTCTAAAATTCTATAGCCTGAGATGTTAGACATGACAGTATAATTCTAGCATTCAGCCATGTTTTATTTATTGATTTGCATTTGTCTTGTTTGTACCAGATATACTTTAATAATCATCTAGATTTTTGAAATTTTCTTTTATTATGATTTTTATTTTTGTAAATACAACAACTGAAATATAACTCTAGTAAACATCAGAACTTCACTAGTTTTAATAATTCTTTATTTATTTTATATTTTCTATTATGGAAATTAGATGCCTCATTAAATATTATAAAATTATTTTTAATTAATATACTATATAATAACCCATCTAGAATTTACAAAGTCCCCAAAATTATTTTCTATAGTAATTTTAATACAGAGATGAATTTATTTTGCATCTGTGACTGTTCTTCCTCCGACAACTTATTGATTTATATCGATGATATTTATAGTTTAAACTTAAAAAAAATTTCTATGTTTTATTTAAATGAACGAATAAATAAAACTTATGTCAAAAATATACAAGTATATGTAAATTTTTCAAATAACGATCAATTTAATTTGGCATTTGAGACATGTCGACTTTAAACGGATGCTATTTTTATTTTTGATTTTGAATATTTTATTCTATTAAATAATCAGAATGCGTAACCTCTTGAAAATAAAAAAAAAATGCCATTTTGATGTATATAATAAAAATATTTGGCATTTTAAGTTAATTTTTTTCTGATCGTCAAAATTTAAATATTTGAATATCTATTGATTTTCTTATCATTCCGTCTGATCTTTGTTATGAGCATATTATAAACTCGCAACTAAATGGACGGATTTCATACTAACTATATTAAAACGTAAAACGTTGGAATCTTCACTTAAAGATTTGAATTCGATCCGAATTCAGTCACGAAAATTATCGTGCCTCACGAAATCCAGAAAGAATGAATTTAACTTGTCTCTAATGTTCTAAACGTGAGCTGAAAAGCGCTAATAAAATTAAACTTCAATTATGTAATTTTATTTTTTAAATTTAAAATAAATTTATGAATTTTAGTAAAAATATAAAATTTTTAGACTTATCAAAATGTAATTAAAATTTTTGAAGGATTTTTATAATTATGAATATCAATGTCTTCTGTTTTAATATAAGATATAATAATATTATTATTCTTTAAAATAATTTATTAATTTTATGCATGCATAAAAATAATATAGAAAGTTTATAAAAATATATAAACTGTAGAACTAACTTTTTTATAAATTATAGAAAGTTTATAGAAAAATAATTTTTTATAAACTTTCTATATTATTTTTATTTTTTTATACTTCTCAATATTTAATTAATACATTCTATAAAATATTCTTAAAATAATTCATGTAATCACCAAAATGATTTTGATATTTTTATCAGCTTAGTCTAATATTCCTACATTCATTTTTATAAAATAACGTGCTGTTATCGCGACTGACAGTTGAATGGTTTTTACAAGATAATTATCTATAATTTTCATCATATTTTTCTTAAACTAATTAAAATAATACTGAATGCAAATTCATAATCAAGATTAATTATAAAATATCATAGCTAATTTTTTTTTCAAATAAAAGTTTACAATATATTCAATTAGGGAAAGATTGTTCACACTTCAGAAAACTTTTTATAAATCATTTCGATAGTTTGATGAATTAAATTTCAATTTTTTTTTTTTTTTTGTAAATCTTATCTGTACTTTAATTTTGTTTAATTCGATCACTCCTAGTAAGAAATAAACTGGAAAGATAGAAAAGAATTAGTTATTTTAGGATTTAGTCAATCGCTGTATCTCTCACTCAGTGTAATAAGTTTGAAATTCCAGAGGCAGTTTTTTTTTTTTCCAAACTGTCTTACTTCTGAGAAAACATATAAATATCCTTAAAGAGGGGCATGCCATAAGAACGAGTGTCCCCATTACCGATAAAGAAAATGTCAGTACATATTTTACAAAGAAAACAAATTTTAAATCAGTGAGAAGAGCAATTTTCTAGAATTGAAAAACTAATTGAAAGTTTTTACAGTACATTACTGGATTTTTCTTATGGTAATTTTAATCGACTGTTCATTGAAGTGAAACTAAGAATTTAATTATTTCACTTTATGTAGCAATTACTATAATATATGCGAAAATTTATTTACGAATTAATGTTATCATCTCGCTAACTTCACACAGCTGTAACTAATGCCAGAAATGTTGCTATTTAATCGCTACTCGTAGGCATATATTAATAAATTATTAAAAATATGAAAACATATTTAAACTCGTAAAAAAATATTTTTGACATTAAATTGAATTAAATTTAATTTTATTCTTTTTTTTCCCAATTATAATTCAAATTTTTGATTATCTTCCACTTAAACGAATATAGAATTTTTCTACACTAAATCTATAGATCTAAAAATTATGTACAAAAACATAATTATGCGTTTAAGTAATCTGCTTAAAGTTATATAATTTTAAATTTTCACATTTACTTTTAATAATTAAAATTTTTACAATAGATTTCGAATTATATACAAAATGCTAATTTACAGTTTAAATATTTATTTTTTGCTGATATAAACTTGAAAATCATGGAGTATACAATTATTAACAATGATTATTGCTACTAGACTTTTATCCTAAATAACAAAAAATTTATTCTATGTAACACTATAAAAAGTAGGCCTACTTGAACACCCTTTTTATTTATAATCTAAATGTGTTTAAATTAACAAAGTAAACGAGGAAGGTAAGCAAAATGTTATAACGCAGATATGATCCATTGATGCTTATTCTCGAATAAACATCAAAATAATAATCAGTAGACATTGTCCTTTAAATAGTTTAGAAATAATAATATTTGTCCCGTATCCAAAATTTCTTGGACAGAAGACAAATATTGCGTTCGTAGGAAGTATGTTTGAAATAATTGTAGATGTTAATATGCATCTGAATTTTTATTATTCTCCTATGACTGTCGTTGATGTCATGTTATATTTCTTTAAAATGCAATAAGGAAATTTAAAATATATTTGGATAAATATTTTAAATTTATTGCAAAGCTCATTATAGTTGGTTAAATTTTTTTCTTATGATGAATGATTAAGACGATATTAATAAATTTTGATTCTAATATATTTCTTTCTCACAATTATAATAAGACTTGAAGATAACATTTTTCTAACACATTATCTTAATTTTTTGAGCTTTAAGAATTATAATACGCTGATAATAAAATGATCTTAATATAAAAACAACAATTTGATAAAATAATTAATAAGTTTGTATACTTTATACAAATCGTGCTACCTTTGTGGCTAAACTGTTTGTTTATCCTATTCAGATTCTATTTAAATTTTCTTATGCAGATCTTAAATAATGTAACCTTCCAATTTTGCAATTGTGATATAGATTTGTATTAATAAACTATACGATAATAATTTCTATAATTTTGGATATATCAATAGTAAGCAAAATAAAATATGCCATTATATTATACACAGAATGATTAGTCGAGATAAACCACATCGAATATAAAACTTTGTTTTGTTATTGTTTAGAATGCCGACTTATATTTAACATGATGAATAACTGAAATAAAATTCGCTTAAAGACACGTCAAACTATAAGTGTAATTTTATGCATGCTTGATTTTCTCAATAATAGATCGTGGTTAAGATCATATATGTCAACGTATCAAGCTCGCTAATTCTCTTCTAAACACTTTATCTTGGCATTTTGTCAAATTTAATGCATAAGAAGTATTTAGAATTAGCATTATTTTATACAGGTTTTTTTCATTATTATTAGATTTTTCAGATGTTTTATGGTAATTTTCTATTAGCATTAATTAAGGACTCGGCTTTAGTAATTTTGAAATTCAAGAATTTAATTATTTGTAAGAGAAATGCTAGAATAAAATATGCTAACTTATATAAAAAGATGAGAGATGAGATAAATAAAATGCCCAATATATATTTTTAAAATAGTATAAAACTTTATTGCTATAAAAATAATAATTTTGTAAAATTAAATATTTAAAAACGGTAAGCAAGCATAAGTAAGCACAGACTTCTTTAAGTATAATTACATTAATTAGATTATTGAGAAAGAAATTCAAGTTTATCGTACTGATTTCAAAGAAAAATGAAAGAAAAATAATCGTTAATGTTTTATTCATGTTCAATGTTTTTATTAGATAGAAAAACCTCTAATAGAAAGAAATCTGATCATTACTGGTTTGACAAAGCTAGCTTGGAGAAATCCAGTTTTCAGTTTCCAGTAAATCGCAGGAGGTAATAAAAGTTGGTAATAATAAAAACAATAATAATAATTTTTTTAAATACGATATGTCTAAAAACATTAAATAAACAGTACATTTAATATATGTTTTGAAATAAATTTATATAACTTGAAAAAATTAGTACTTAATTAATTCTTTTATGAATCAAAAGAAGTGTGTTATAATTTTATGATTCTGTTAATATTTCCTGCATTGTTATTTAAATAATTAAATGAATGTTAAACAGAATTAAAAGTTTTGAAACATGGCTTTTCGATCATTCAATAAATAACTTTGCCTTAGTTTAATAACATTTTCTTAATTTAATTTCGTTACTTCGTTGCCGAATGCTTATTCTGTAATCTAATTGGATTTAGGACAGATTTTGAAACTTTAGGAAAATATCCTACTTTTCTCACTTGTTAACAAAATCGTATTTAATAGACATAAAACTATTTATAACTTATAGGAGTGAGTAGTGATTCTTTTTAAGTGCGGTCATCAGAAAATCATTAAACAGCCATTGATGAAATTACATATACAGTAAGATATAAATATATCGTCCACGAATCGGTATAAATTATGTCACTTTTTTTTAAATGATTCCTTGCTTGGTTTGATATTTTAATAATAGATAAAATATTTATTTTTTGTAATAGATAACAATAGATCAATAGTTATTTAAATAATGTGATATGTTTTTATTATTATAATTATTATAATTATTTTAATATTATCAATGGATAACAATAAATCAGCAGTTTCAATTGTTGAACTAAGAAAATGCACTTAAGTCAACGAATTATATCTTAAACTCAAATTACAGTATCAAAAATATTTTCTCGAATCATTTATAAATCTAATATATAAAAAATATGCCAAGCACTGTACTGAGAAAATAGGATGTTTGTGGCAAATACAGTATCCTATTTTCTTAGTACTTGGCTTATTTTTACCTAGTAATGTTTTTGTAGTAACGTCATTTATTTTTTTATATTCAAAAACGGTTTCTCTGAGCAAAAAGGCTTCTGATGACAATTTGCTAACACACGTCATTAAATACCTTCTTTATTTTGGACTCGATTAATGACGAAATTTCCGGCGACACTTGAGTAACATAATATACTACTGTTTACCAAATTTGGTCGAAATCGATCGAATTATGCGATTTGGAGAAGTGTTTATACCAAGAAAGAATTCCTTTTCCTAATCCTCTTCACTTTGATTGGATTGTACTGAAATTTGTAAAAGAGCTTAAACAAATACAAGATACCATCTACATAAAGTTTAGTCGAAATCGTTTAAATGATGCGACCTATAATCGTATTTGCGTAGGAAGATTGAAAAGAAAAACGATGATTTTGACCTATTTTTGTTATTTTTAAAACTGTTTTAGTTCTTTTCTTAATTGGATTTAAAGAATTTTTGGTTTTATGGCCTACTGAATATGGCTTCAGTCGAATATAAATAAAAGACTAATAATATTTAACTTAGAATGAAAGATATCAAGTTGAATTTCGGCTGTAATGATTCTTGTGATAAAGGTTAAACTAGCTGCTGTACTTGACTTAAAGTCTTGGCCGTGCCTCTTTATCAAATAATGCAATCACTAGTAACGAACTGTCTGAAAATTTTTTATTTACAAAATAACTTCTTTACCTGCAACAAAAATTGCTTTATGAATAGTTCATGTTTGATTATTTTAATTGTTATTCTAATCGTTAATTTTTGTATAAGAATTTACAGAAGACATTAGACTGAAAGTGCAAAAGAAATTTCCAGACGAATATTTAATAATATAAAATATCATTAGATATTCGTCTGGAAATTTTTTCCAGACCGAATTGTGACTATAAAATTCGTCTGAAAATTTTATATTAGACGAATTTTATATTTATTTCATCTAACAGAAAGCTATTTATTTTAAAATAACAAACAATTCTAGAAAGAACAAAACTTGCCTATTTTTCGAATGTGACATTTATTTTTCATTTATTTAGCCTTTGGAATTCATTGGTTTTATGTATTCAATTTTGATGTTGATTTAATCAGCATAGATGTCATGGTGGTTCTGTCATCTTGTCGACCTTACATCATCGTTAAGTCATAAATTATCGGATTTGGTGACGTCACTCATTGTTACTATATGATGATGTCGTTATTCCGATCTAACAGTTTTCAAATCAGTTAAGCCATATGTTATCCCTACACTGCTAACACTTAGCGCCATCTATTCACAATAATATAAGATAAAATTTTGATAAAAATGAAATTCTGTCCTGCAAAATTGAACGATCCTGTAAGATTAAAGGATACGGCCCCGAAGTATCCCTTGATTGCAGAACATTATTATTGAATTTCATGAAAATCTGTCAATCAATTCAAAACTTATTAGTGAGGAATACACAGACCGACAGCAGACATAGGCCCGATTTTATAAACCTCTATTTCTTTTGGAAAGTAGATGAAAACTATTCACAAATATTAACTAAAACCGTAACAAATTTAGTCGTATTGATTTGTCGATTGAGAGAAAGGAATTACAAAATAATCAAAAGATCAACCTGTTCAGTAATATAAAATTATCTTTTTAAAAAAACTTTAAAAATAGAAGAATGACTTGAAATTTAAATATACACCATAGTAAAAAAAAAAAAAATTCTATCTGAATTCTTATTCATAAAATAAATCTCTAGTAGAAAGAATTAGTTTGATCATATCATTTGCAGTAATAAAATAAATTCAAATGTCTTTTTTCCTATAAAGTTTCACAAATGAGATGATAATATTCTAAAACTAAAATTGTTTTCTGTTAATTCAATACAATAATGAACTGGTTATAAAATATATTAAGAAAATTAAATTATAGATTATTATTTTTGTATTTACTGTGCATAATATATAAATAGAATAATTTAGAAAAGACTAGGATAACAAAAATATACGAATTATTACTTCAGAGTAAGTTTTATTTTAGCAATAAAAATTTAATAGAGAATCATTTCAACATTGATGTTTTAATTAGCAAATACTTTATATATATAAACTTAATAGATATTTTTGTACAAAACATAAAACCTGTATAACATAATGTGATGATAGATATTAATAATTTAAATCATTTAGTTTTCTTTAAAAAATGTGTATTATCAATAAATAAGAAGAGTATACAAAATAAAATATGTTCAGAAAAATAATGTATTTAATATAAGAAGGAGATACAAAAGAATGAAATGATGTGATGGATTTTGTAAAGAAGTTAGCCAAGATCAACGAATGGATCAGTACATTCCAATATACTGATTTCGCTTCTTTTATTAATTTTAGTCAATTGTTTGCACTTTCTATGAGAAAAGGTAAGAGATCGAATGAAATAGTGCTCATCTTCCCTCAGGGCTTTCCTACATACAAACATCTTTTATAATGCCACTAATAATGATCCAATATTGACAATTTATAGTAAATTTTATTCTCTAATAGATCCCAATAAATATATATGAGTTTAATTCAGATCGAATAATATTTACACGAGATATAAATGTTGACAGACAACAGACAAATCAAATTAATATATATGCTCGTATTTCTTTCTAGAATGGAAAGAATAGAAAAAAAAGGAAAATCAGTTGTATATTGTATCTTCGTGTTTACAATGGCACAATCAATACGAAATAAAAACAATGCAAATCAAATCATTATGTTTCTAAACATGATTAAATTTGAAATCCAAGCTAAAATACCTTTCCAATGAAGTTATAATTCATCTCTTAGGAATTATGCAGTGTGATGACGAGATTAAAACGCATGCATTTTGCTCAAATATATGCGCAGGCTTATATTTGTTTTTATTTATTTTTTTTATTTCATGTTAATTATATTTACTATGTAATAAACAAATTTATATATGTTTTTATAAGTCTAAAAAAAAAAAAAAATTGCCTAGTAAATTGAAAAAGGAGAGTTGCATCCTCATTAATTACTTGCGACAGATTGATGACAAAACATTTATGAAAGAGAAAATGGAATTTGTATGGTAATTAAAATACAGTGGTTGATGATTGATGGGTTTCTTTATAACACGAGACTTTTCGTCTTTGAAAGGAAATGTTGATTGTCCTAGATACGTGAGAAATTACTGTCGCAAAATAAATTAAATCCCTTCGAGAAGAATAATAATTTTTCTCTTCTTTTGTAGTATTAATATCTCAAAATATTATTAAAGGAAATATTTTTAGTGTCTTTTATCTATAAATAGATGAAGTAATTTTATTATAACTGTATCAGCATACAGACGTTTTATGGAAATTTTGAATTGTTATTATAATACTTCATACTAAAATATAAATATGATAGTAAAAAATATTTTCAAAATTTAGACTTCTATCCGATTAGTATCTCCATGATTAACAAGATATCTATAGAAATCCGATTATTTATTTTAAAATATATTTTTACTTCCGTATTTATTATATTTTTTATGTAAAAATTTAAGAAATTAAATAGAAAATTAGATTTTCCAAAATCTCTTTAAAATAGTGAAATATTTTTAGTATAAATATATTCTGTTTAATCAAAGAGAAATATTCTCTTTTAGACAGGTACTCACAATGTTACAGTTCTCCATCTTCCTATTGAATTACAATTTCAAGATATATTTTCGCTTAGTATTTTTGTTATAGTAGGATTTACAAACTATTAAGATTTAAATAAAGATTAAATATATAAAAATAATTTTTTCAATGAAACGTATGATTTAAAAGATATTTTTATGAACTGTTTGATATTATAATTTTATTACATTGACTGTACAAATTTCTAAATCATTTTTTTTTTTTTTTTTTACAAATCGATTGGCTTACAGTTGAAAACATGACACGTATCTCTTTTGAGACTCTTAAGAAAAAGGTTATCTGATTTCATAATCTCATTTATGTACTATATCTCTGAATGTTAATTTTATTAGAGACATTTCTTCTAATATTATTCTCTATAATCGGATTTCTTATTTAAATTTTACATTCATGTTTTCAATATCTAGTATTATTTGTGAATCAGAAAACACACTACATTATTTAAATAGTCTAATTTTTTATTCAAGATACTGTTTTTCGATTCAAAATGAGCTAAAAACAAAGCTTAATTTTCTAAGGAAAAGAAGATTTATAAAATCATCAGCCTATTTGACTGCCTGGCCGTTATCTGATATGTCCCCCACTAATAACTTTTGAACTTTTTTGAATTAGTAGATTTTCATGAAATTTAGTGGTGTTCTACCGTTAAAGATTGTTTCGACATTTCATTAATCAATACTTTATCTGCAACTACTAAAATGGTAATCGTTCAAATTTCAAAGGTTTCTCCCTATTAACTTTTGAACCACTTGAATGATTTTTATAAAATTTACATTAGGACTGGACATTAAAGTTGAATTTTAAGTAACCTTAATTAATCCTATACATCCATCTGTTTAAAAATAACGGTCATTCAATCTTCTAAGATTACCTTTAATAAAAATATAGATGAATAATGAGATTATCTATATATTTATTAAGATTTTAATTTTTAATCATTATACGAGATGGCGCTAAGCGTTGAAAAGGTGTAACATATTACTTATTTGCATTACTCCTACAGCTTTTAGAACGAAATATACTTAGGTCATTATTTATATAATTTAATGAATAAATTAATTGCATTAAAAATGATTTTGATTACATATATTTTAATCTCTTAACTTTAATCATCCAGAAACAAATGACACGCTTCGAAAATACGTGATTAGTTCTTTTGGAACTGTTTATAATAATAATAATAATAATAATAATAATCTTGTAAAGTATGCATAGAGTTATATATAATTATATCATTTTATAATTATATAGACACTGTATACCTGTTGTATCTGTATGTGAATTTCGATAATTAAATCATATAGCTATAATTTAGATGGCAAGAGATAATTTAAAGTTTTTAAATACAGTTTGTTTATATATTTTTCAATCTTTCTTTTTTAAATTACCGGTAGTTATAAAATATATTGTCAAAGAGAATTGCTTATTCTATTTTATTGAGAACATATCTTTTTTGGGAAAAATATATTCTAGCAATTTTTTATATCATTTAATCATCTTATTTTTTCGCTTCTAATGTTTGACTACTTTTTATATATTCTGAAGTCCATTATTGTAATTCATACATATTATTATAGCGATTAATATTAACATAACATTATATATTCCTTTGTTATATATCTTATATATTATTTTATTATTTAAATAATATTAAATTTAATGTTATTATTTATAAAACTTACTCATTTTCAATTTTATGAAATGATGAAATAGTAAAGCCTTATATTTATATGTACTTTATGTTTCATTAATTTTTATTTAATTTAATTCAATACTAACAACCTAAATATTATAAATATCCAAAAGCATAAATTGAAACAGCATAAATTACAATAAAAGAGTTATAGAAAATTATTTGTCCAAATATTAAATACAAATTTTTAATTTAATCTTAGAATAAGTAAATAATGTAAAGTAAATTGCTTATTGCGATTAAAATAAATGGGAATGAAAAATAAAATTTTGTCCTATGAAAGTTTATCATTAATCATGTTACTAACAAATTTAAAGCCATTTTTTTAATTAAAGTGAAAATATCAAGAAATGCAATATCTCCATAAAAATACAATTATTATAAATCCTTTTTTTTAACTATTTCTTTATCAAACAATATACTGAAGTAACAGTAGAATTTGGATAATTGAAAGTTGAATGGAACAAAAAAATTTTCGAATTACCAATAAAATCCCGATTATTCTATCCAATAATGGATTATCTGACATTCAGTATTATCTGATGTATAGAAAAAGAACAAAAGCAGACTGAGCGTAACAAAACAATTACTGTATTTGTTACGTTCGTGTCACACTAAAAAGGAAAACTCAAAAATAATTTCAGACTACTTATTAAAAAAATAAATAAATATACTTTATAAAATTAACATAATTTATAATTATTTTCTCTTGTTTGTTCATTATATTCGACATTATTTGACATTTCTGTTTTCCGATTAATCTTCGATTCCATTTACTTCGGATAATTAGTATTCTACAGTATATCGATATTATATAATAAGTTAATTCTGGCATCTAAATTTACTTCAATCTGCGATTTATTTTCTATATTTATTATCTTTTAATCGTTTCAAACATTTTTTGTAGTCAAACGTACATTAAATATAAACTTGTATAAAGTACATATATATAATATTTTACATACGTATGTAAATACATATTATATACAGTATATATAAAATATGATTTTAATATATACAGTATTATAAATGCTACATAAACAGTGATTAAAAATCTGATTACTTCTTTCTTATATCGTATGTATTGCGATCGATATGCAATTTAACGTGTGTTTAAATATGTTTGCATAACTTTTTTGAAGTAAGACATTCACGAGGAAAAGTAATTTTTGAGACCTGTTCTATTAATATTTGAGTTATCATCATGGTACAGAAGATATACATATATATTTAATGAAACGCCGAATATAGAGTTATTGCATATCATTTAGAAAAATGCTATTAATATATTAAAATTGTGCGAATAATAAACAAATTATAATTTACCTTATTGTGGTATCATATTTTGTTATTTTGGGTGAAATAAAACATTTATGTTTGTTAACTATTAATCAATATAAATTTAGAATTTATCTGGTTGACTTTTTCATTGAAGAGTTCATTAACTCTAATTGATTTTATTCAATAGATTAATTCTGGTACTCATTTCAACCTCATTCAGAACTGTTCTTCATTCGAGGGTTTTATTGTCATTAATTAACTGTATCCAAGGACTAATTCAAAGAGTTATACGAGTACTGTATTTCGTTGCAGTTATCTGTCTTTCCAATGAGTTTTCTTTCTTTATTCAAAGACTGATTTCAAGAGTTTTTCTTTATATATTTTTTCTTTTTATATTATGGTATATTCAGAAAATATCCAAGAAAAATAAATAAATATGTTTTCGTGATTTCATTCAAGAAATACATATTCAAGTTTTTATTTTTATTTTTCTTTATTTAATATTATATTAAGGATTATATATTTATTAAGATACTACTATCTTATATATTATAATTTTATAAATTTATTCATTTCATTAACACTGTTCTTCAAATCATTAAGAGATTTCTTTTTTAAAACTTTATTGGAAAATTACTATCGAATGAATCTATTAATTTTGGAATGAATTTATAATTTCTTAAACTGTTTATTATTTTTAATAGATAATTTTTCAGAATAATTTAGATTTAATTTTTTTCCAATATTATATACTCTTTCTCTTCATGTCTATGACATTAAATATGTACAATTAGTTTAAATATAATGAAAAAAAGCTATAGTTTTCGGCAACTTTTACTAAGTATTAAAAAATAACTTTTAGAGTATTAAATCATGCAATTTCAGTACTTACTGAAGTTTTATAAATTAATGCATAAACAGTTTTAAGCTTTTATAGTGATAAAATAAAAATATACTCTAGCCAAGATTTGATATAAAAACAGACTTTGTATTATTAAAAAAAAAGATGAACAGCACAATAAATTATTTTAAATTATCTTAGTTTCATTATATATTCATTAAAAATAAATAATAATCAAATATAATACAGTTATTTTTTAGATTACAACAGTACAGTACTACGTTTTAGATATGGTTCTTGTTTAGAAGAAATTTAATTTAAATCTTTATATCATCTGACTTCATCTTAGTTTCTTCAAGATAGATCACAGTTTCTATTTTAAATTATGATTTAAAAGCAGTTTGCAATAATTTATACTAAAAGATATGACTTAGATACGATTATGATTTAGAGTATTGATTCTTATCTAGGAATCAATAATCTAAATGTTATAATTTATGAAATGAGCGATCCTGATTAACACGTTTAGAATCGCAGAATAGAATCGAATTAAATATAATGTATTGGCAGATGTTTTTGAAATCTGAAATTACATATTAATTAAGAAGAGATAAATGAATACCATACAGTTAATATTATAGAATGTTTACATTAATAAATTTATGTAATTTTTGTTGATAAAAGTGGTTTGACGCTTTTTACGAAATATAGCATACGTAAACATAGTATAATTATGTTTAAAAACCATAAAAATCAGTGGAACAAACGAGTTTAATCAAATATATCAAATCAATCTGATTTGGAATTTTCTTTTTAAGTATCCAATCCAAGCATAAACCTATTATCTAATTATACAGAAAACTTCAAATTAAATCTAATTGCATAGTCATAAATTTTTTTCTAAAGTTCAATATTTATTTCCAAACAAGATCATTAATAAAATGAAAAGAAATTGATTCAGCATAATTTATGGTTTTTCACAGTTTTTCTAAGTAAAAAAAATAAATATATAAGACAGACAAATCAATAAATGTTTTCTAATAGAAACTATAAAGTAAATCTATATAACCTTTTCTTTAAAATTAAATGAATTAAAATAAATGCAATATAAAAGTCTATTATTATATTTTAGTTTTATCTAGTATTATAACATTTTGTTTTGCAATATATATCTATGATTCAGTTTAAATATTGAATTTAATTCAATTACATAATGCAATTGAATATGAACTTATTATATTAATTATTAAAACAACTTATTTTATATTATTGCTTATTGATTAATTTGCATACAGTATCTTAAAACTTCTGAAGTTCAATGTTTATCCAATAGCAGTAGAACCAAAAATATGACGTGAATTATGATAAATTGCTCACAAGTCAGTATGGTTTTGATCGCTAAAAATATTATGCCAAAGAATCGCATAGTTCTCTGAAACGCGTAAAATTTTATTTGTTAAAATAAAAATGTTAAATTAATATTATTAAAAAAGCTTCAAAGTCGACTGAATTGGTAAACTTGGAGGCAAAACTGTGATATCTCATGCTCAAGTATTAAAAAAATAATAATGCATTTTATAAAACTATCTTAATGTAATGAAATATTATATTAAGAATAATAGTATTGAATCATAATTGAAGAAAAAATAACGAAGATATTACAAAAATTATTTAATATTATATTGCTATAAATTACTCACACAAGATTTTCCTCTTTATTAATAGATTTTCATTATTAATATAATTATAACGGACTTATACGAATCACTGTTAAAGTTTAAAGATTGTATATCGCGATATTTCTCAAATAAAATTTTATTTCGCAATTTTGTAAGCTTAGTAAACGCTAGACATATACAGTATAATATATAAGCTCATATATAATTTCATTTAAAGTTAATATTTATTCAAGGTTTAACAAATAAAATAAAACATAGTCTACTTCAAATATCCTGTTTCAGAATTCGAATGCATAAGTTTAAGTTTAGAAACTAAATGCAATATTTAAATTGAATCACAGATATTTAAAAGAAAAATACGAAAAAGAAGTTACTGCTTCAAATAAGAAATTCCTATGTTCAAACAAAACATCGTGAAAATTCTCGAGATAAATTCTTACAAAACATATTGTCATCTATATTGATTTCTGAAGTTTTATTTATCAAACAAAATTATACTGTTTATAGTTATATTAAAAAATTGCTCAGCGTTGATTGGGCAATATTTAAATGCATTTCATTTATATACAACCTGTGCAGTAATGATAATTAAATATATTATAATCTAAAAACTGTAGAAGTAATGCAGATAAACCATATGTCACGCCTTGCTTTTAAATTTAACGCCATCTGTCGACAAAAAGCAATAATATATAAAGAGAAAATTATATTTCCTTAAGGTCTGGAAGGACCAAATAGAGGGAAATGATATAAGGACATCTTTTTTTTACCCAGCTTTTCAAGGTTTTAAGGGGAACTTTGAAAAGCTGGAAAAAAAAAAAAAAGGGAAACCTTGATGCTGAACATACTCTATCATTGTTGAAAAAGAAATCTATACATACATCAATTAATCAATATTTTTAGATAAAATTTGAAATTTTATTCCATTAGAAATTTCGATTCTGTCAAAGGCTCTAATTGGAGGGGGGAAAAATACCAGAAGTATATGATGCTAAAAATCTCTGTCAGATAAATTGTCAAAATTAATGATAAATTGCAAGCAGACCTATAAAAATGAGAAATGATTTATAATTTGTCGAATAAACGGTTTATCTTTTCGAACATACCCGAAAATTAATAAAAGTCGGAACAATATTCTCTTCGTTTAATATCATTTGTGATTTGATTCATTAAAATAAATACTAAATTAGTTATAAGATAGCGCCTTAAATTTATTTATTTTATTTTTAATACAGATTAAAATTTATTTTAAAGAATAATTGGATATAAAAATTTTAGTTGGTTATGTAAAATAAAAATTAGGGATTTTACAATTTATTTTTTCAGTTGTAATGCATATTGAATAAGTCCTGAATAGCTGTTTACTATTAAAAATATACGATTGAATTTCCTTAATTGATATAAATTTTTAAATCTTTATTTGCTGGTTTGATATAAAGAATTGATCGTAAAAAATATTAAACAATATGTAAATATTTGAAATAAATATAAATATATATTTTAGTAATGTTTATAATATAGTAGAAATGCATCGATTAATCGTTATATGATCAGTAATTACCCATCTGTTTGATTAATTGGTTTTATTAATCGATCAATGCCTGACAGTTTGAGCCATTTCATCTCTGTCAGTAAAGTCATCAGACAACTTTGACATATTGAAATGGATTGGGCTTCATCCTACAAAAAGGATCCTTTTATGTGAAGGTTAAGGTAACATTTTCAGAGTCTAGGGCCAATTTTATCTTATTAAACAAAAATACAACCGTGAAAATAAATACAACTTAAAACTATTTTTTAAGGCAAATTAACAGTGAATACATGTTTATTAAAATTAAATTCAGATTTTAAACTTTATAAAATACGTAATTAAGAATATAAAAATATCGCAACAAAAGTAAAAGCCAGATCAAATTGAAACTAGTTTTATAATGAGTAAGAAAAACATTTATATTTTTAAATTGTAACGCAAAAACATCATAGTTTGATTATTATCATTACCACACGAATGATAAAACTGCAATATACTTGTCTATTTGCTACTTAAAAATATTTAATTGGAAGTTATTCATATTTTGCGGATAAAAATTTTAATTTTTTATAGGTTATGATAGAATAGTGTATTTTTCTATTTGCGTTAATGCAATCAGTAAAATATATAAAAATTAAAATATAATACAAATAATAGAATATAAAATTAATATAATATAAATAACAAAATACATATACATTGTACAGTAACACATTTAATACTAGATACACTAACGCGTCCCTCAATTTTCAGAGACCCTAAAAAATCGAGAATTTTTATATTAAAATAGATATATGTAATTCATTTTCTATTATTATATCTTTTATTTCATCTAAAAAATATTTAGTATGTCATAATTTTGGGGTAACAATGGTATTCGAATTCGAATTTTTATTACCATCTTTCCAATGAGTGAATCAATAAAATTTTTTCATATTTTCTTATATATTTCTTTTATTTATAATAAAAATACATATAAATGTTGGAAAAAATTGTTTTAGTAGTAATTCAAAAAATATATGCATATAAATATTTATGAAAATACAGTATATATATAAAATTTTGATATTATTTTTTATTTAATTTATGAACAGTGAGAATCCCAAAAAATCCCTTAGCGACTAGGAGTCTCAAGAGATATAAATGCGCTGCTGAATGTATATAGTATACAGCATTAATATAAATAATAAAACATACAGTACAAACAATATAATAATATATCATTGATTAATAAGTTTTAAACTATGATTAATTGTCCAATTTGCTAATTGATACAATCCTATTCTCTATAAATCAAAATTTCTAATTTTTTTTAAATTTTGCTATTATATTCTTAAGCACATATAATTTCTGGTTAAATAAAAAACCACTAAATGAAATTCGACTGAATTATTTCTAATTAAGCTATTAAATTCTTACAAGGAAGAAAACAAATGATATAACATGGCGTTTTTACCCAAATATTTTTACAATATTAATTCCTAGTTCAAGAATGAAATTTTCAAAAGTACAGTGCTCCTGGGGTCGCCGAATGGAGTTCACGTATTGAAGCAGATGTTGCCGAAATATCCCTCGATAGGCGAAATAGAGATGGGGTACACCATTGAAAAGAATCCCCGTTTGTCGATAATATATCGACACTTTCAAGAACGAGAAATCGTTTTCCAAAGTTACGAGATTTGGGATCGATTTTCAACAGCTTTGGTCCTTTTCTTCCAAAACAGGGATGAGAGGAAGCAAGTGCACGTGAAATTGGATGAGGGATTTATTGCTGAGTCTGCTATTAAAAAAACAGGTGAAACTGAACATTTTTGCCTCCGTCTAATTCAGGGTAGTTGGTTTATCGAAATTTATTCCGATGTGTTGCATCAGC
>WUQG02286497.1:0-19625 GCA_011317285.2 Androctonus mauritanicus | reverse complement strand
AAATATGCCACACATTTTAGAATTTCGAAACAACTTTCCTCAGCTCTACAAAATAATATAGGCCTGTAAAAAGATCCATTCCCATCTTAGAATTGTGACTTATATACGTTTCTAAATAAAATTCTAAACTCTAAGATCGAAATTTGATTTTTTTTTATGTTAACCGAATTTTGCATTCAAGCTCGAAGCCAAAAAAAAAAAAAAATATTTAGACATGCAGCATAGTTCACTGTTAGAAGATTTTTTAAGACGATAAGTAAATATTGTGTCACAAAATTTCGTTTTTATCTAAAAATCATGCGAGAATTTCGGGAATTTTTAATCTCTCATCTGTAAAGGAAAACAATCTAATAAATATTATGCACATTTGCAATATTATAAAAATAAAAACAACGATAATTTTTTCATTGGTTGTTTAAGGTCATTGCTGACTTTCTAAAATATATATCCAGAGGCTATTGCATCTCGTTTTGGAAAAGAAATTTTAACATTCCTGCATGAATTAAACTTCGGCCTGTTTTCAAAGAACTGTCTCATATAGAGAAAGAGAAAAATCTAACTCTTCAATCATAACTCAGGTAATTCATATCTGAGTATTTCGTCTTATATACGAACTTTAGAATTATAGAGTTTGAACTTTCATCGAACATAAGAGTAGAAAAGAAATATCGTTCGTGAAATTGTGAATTATAATCTGTTATTTTATAACTATTTCTCTTGGCGTATCTTTGATAGATGAGAATTTCTAAGAAAATTACATAATTCCAATGAATAAATTAATTCTTTCCGTGAGTTTTCATCGTGTGTGTGTTTTCAATGCAAAGAATGCCCTTGCATTGAAAAAGACACGATGAAAACTCGCCGAAAAATTAATTTTGTTCGTTATAATTGTGTAATTTTATGAGAAATCCTCATAAAATGACGTTTTAATCTTTAAAAAAATCAGAATTTAAACCCTCTTTGCAGATATTTTAAATGCACACGTAATACGTTTTGTAAGAAGTTCAGATTTGCATATCCAATAGTTACTGAAGAATAAAAAAAAAAGAAAAGATATCTAAATTAAGATATTACGACTTTCAAACGGGTCTTTTGAAGTTGATAACATAATAGTTTCGGGTTTAATTATGTGGAAACAATGACCTTAAGAGTTATTGTCAACTCCTCGGTAATGAGGTCATTTAATCTCTAAACAAAAATTTTAAAAGGAATTGGGACACTTCCACATCGATTTAAGCATTCTAGATATTATTTACGAAGTTAATTTAGGAGAAGAAAAGATGCCCTATATACGGGCATTAAAAAAAAAAAACAAAATTTTCTTGGGAAGAAAATGCAAGCGCTCGACCTCTCCTATTGGCTGCCCTACTTGGTCGAGAAGCCAACATTCAGGCGCTGCAGGGAAGAGAGAGAGAGAGAGAGAGAGGGGGGTAAAAAAAAAGAAAATTCGTTCGCTGCTTTGCATTTTATTAATAATTAAATAACATAATATAATTCTAATATTTAGAGGCGTAACTCTTCGCATGCTATCGAAACTTGCGAAGAATTTTATTAATAAAATATGAAAAGAAAAATGCTTCCAATCTGAATTGTAAAATAATAAATTTTACAATGGTAAAAAAAAAAAGATAAATCACGAGAGGAACAGAGACCATTTTGGAATTTTTATTGTAAAAAAAAAAAAAATTCGATTTTTTACGTGAAAAAATCGAAACGAGAGTAAATAAACTATACGCACCATTTAATTAAACAAGAAAAAAAAAAAAATTAGTAACAATCGTTTCGGATATTTAAAAATAATAATAATAACGCATTATGAATGATATTATTAAATGTAATTTTTTGTCAGATTAATTATAAGTTCGAAGCACTTACCAAGTCGGCCTATAGGCTAAACCAGACGCTAGATAAAACCTTACTAAGAAGGATGATCAGGGCAGTACCCAGTTGGCTACCGCCGTACAATGGTGCTGCCGAGATAGTGCGTAGGGGATGAACCAAGGAAATCGATGCAGAGACCAGACAAGGCTCTCGCTTCTGATTGGGGAGCAGAGTTAGCAGACACCCGCCTGAGCTTCCGCACGGCAGCCAATCAGGTTGCTCAACACTCGGCTGCCGTTGGATGCGTGCCAGGTAAGTTAGTAGTATACTTGTCACCTCGCTTTGGGCGGGGCAAAAGAAACCGCATCGTCCACCTAGATTTTAGCTGTAGGCCGCTAGCGGGTACTACTTCTCGGATTTGTAAAGATGTGGGTTGGACGGTAACAGAGATATCTGTGGATGTGTAATGTGCGGCAGTCTTAAACCCGTGTTGTATTGATAGGGTTGTGCTAGACGAATGAATACAGTTCGACGCCCATGTTACATTTAAAAGGGGACAATGGTCGGAACTTCTTTTTTTTTTGTTCATAATACCTCCTTTCACCTTTCCAAATTTTCTCTAAAGTCGATCCACAATCAACATAATAAAAGGAAATTATTCATAACTCCATCTTTTTTGTTTTCTTTTTTAAAAAATAACTTTGGTTTAAAAATATGTTAAAGTTCGGCTTCTCTGTAAAGTTATCGAAATCCTTCCATTTTTTTCAGACTCTTCAATTGATTTATAAACTAATAAAGACTTTTTAAACATTCTGCAATCATTAGTTACCGTATTAAATAAAAAAATAAAAATAAAATGCGTGTATAGTTCAGACTGCAAGATCTATATACATAATGGCTGCAGACTTAAGTTAAAAATATGATTTGGCTTCTCTGTAAAGTTATCAAAATCCTTCCATTTTTTTCAAACTATTTAATAGATTTATAAACCAATAAAGACTTTTTAAACGTTTTGCAATCATTAGTTAACACATTAAACAAAAATAAAATAAAATAAAATGCATTTATAGTCAGACTACAAGATCTATATACACAATGGCTGCAGATCTAAAGTATAATTCCTTTTGGACACATTTATCTCTTTTGATAAGTTGAAGTAGTTTAGTTTTATCGATACTACTATATCCTATTAACATTGCTCTGAACGACTTTTGTTGCTTTCGACTGTAATTTAATCTCTGAAGGGGGGAAGAAAATCGTATTACTCTTAACAATACTGTGTAATACGATTTGGTTGATGTTAAAATTATCAGAATTCATCTAAAATTTACGACGATTTTTTTTCTGTTAAGCTGTAACTAAACAGTGTCGACATGACGACAAAAGATTAACTTAAAGATTTCTTTTTTTTATCTATTAAAAAAAAATAATAATGATTTATCGAAACAGGTGACTAAGTGCCATTATTATTACTAACGTAAATGCCTACTTGCGTGCTATCTAAATTTCGACTTTGGAACTTAATTTTTTTTTTAAGCAGAATTTAAAATAATTATCGGAACAACACTTAACATAACAATAAAAATTAGTTATACAGATTTCTGACAATTTCGACATCGTGTTATACAAACACATCAAACAGCGTTATTCATTCATTCTCATTTATAATGTGTCTAAAGTTAGAAATAGACCTAATTTTCCTATCGAAAATTTCGTAACCGTTTTCATCACAACACTTCAGTTTCCTATTTACAAGTCACTGTCGTGAATATAATTAGAATAATATTAAATTTCGAGTTATGACTAGTCGTTTCTTCACGTTATATTTAGTAACAAAGCAATAAAAAAATTTAGTTGTAGAATGTAAAGTGCGACCTATAACCACAACGAATGTAAAGTGCGATCTATAAGAGTAGAATAGTTATAGAGGAGAGTTGCTTATTGCGTACTGGTCACCTAAGTCGTACCTGATAGCTAGTTATAGTTTAGTTCATTAAGTTCAGTTCTAACGTATAGTTTTAATCATTAAAACTACAATATAACTATTTTCCATTTACTTGTAACTAGAATAATGTGATTTTTTTTTCTTTTAAGATAAGTGAGAGTTCTGTATATTTTTCTTAAAGCGATGCATAACTTTTGATCTAATTATAAATATTTATTTTATAGATTACAAAACTATAACATATCTCCCTTTGCAAATAGTGATTGTTATAGAATAAGCATAGACTTAACTGCACGTGTCAGGTGTCTTTACTTTTTCTCTAAGTAATTTTTGAGTTATCAAGATTAGAATATTTAACTTTTGCTCTACGTTAAGCACTGAATATAAAGAAAAATTACGGACATAATTCGATAAATTTTTAAACGATTTTTATGTAAATCGTGTTAAAATCGAATATTTTACGCTGTTTCGAAAAGACTATAGTAGAGAATAAAACAGATTTAATTATAAAAAAAAAACTCTTAAGAGTCTAATAGGTTGATCGTGAAATTAGTAAAATTTGGGTTGTTTTTCGTGTCCTGCAGTTAATTAAAATTAGATAACAGTGCAAACCCCAACTAAAGGCAGGTGTTAGCTAGGTAAGGCCAGCAGTTAGATCTGTCTGGAAGCATAATCTCCGTTCTCTCTCGGGATATTCGATACAGACTACAGTAGTCTTTTTTTTTTTTTTTTAATATTATAAAAGTTTAAATTTCAAATATTTAACTTTCTTGTCCGTTATAAAATTTATAAATTTTAAAAAGCAAAATTTCACGTCTTAAAATGCCGACTTATCTAACGTAAATATTTTACCCAATTTTGCTTCTTAATCGATTGTTTTTTACAGGTAATCATTCAAAAAATAGCACTTTTTAGACGAAGAAATGATAAAAATGCTAGAAAATTATAATATCCGTAAAGATAACATCTATAACCGAAGTTAAAAATTATTTTAAAGCTAGAAGTCGTTACGAGGCCTGTAATCTTTCGAAATATATTCCATAGATCTGCCTTTAGATTTATAACTACAGTATATAGGTATGTGTGCCTTAGATCTATAAACTATATTGGGTATCCATCTATATTTATAAGATCTCTACGTAAGAAATTAAATCTATGCATTTTAAATCACATAGATGGTATCTATCTTCCCTTGCTTAAATTTGATTTTAATTTTTCAACCCATACATTACTTATACGACTACTAGATGAATCTAAAAAAAAAAAAAAAAAAAGAAGAAGAAAAAAAAAATCCTACTAATACGAGGATATTAATAAATGATTAACGTATATACTCTACTCGAACGGGACGGTTTCTGCATTTAACGTAGATCTGGCTATTTGATCAAATTATGAATTTTTCCTCAATAAAGTAGCTTAAATTAAGTAATTTGTTAATAGAATGTAATTTATTGAATGAAAATTGATTCAGAACCTATCAATTACGTCCATTATTCTTGCGCAGTTGACAAGAAAATTGTATATAAGATATGTGGCCATTTTTAATGAATCGGTAGAAGATATCAGATCACATATAATTATCGATCGGTGCATCATTAATCGAAGACGATCCCGTAATTAGCGTGTATTGATTGTATTAGACCACATAGACTTATGTATGCATATACATATATATATAAAAAACGTTAATAAATATCCATTTAATTCAAAATCTCTTAAATGATTTTAATTTTACGAAATGCAGCTGTTTTCACAGGAAATCTCTCAGTGGGACGTTTCGCAGAATGGAAATTTGTTTATTAATAATAATTATCCCGAATATGGGAATTATAAATCTACTCTAACCCATGATATGCATATATAACAAGGTTATCTTTTATATTTTAATGTCCTTGTATCCAATAAACTTATATATATATACTCTCTGTCTCTCTCGTACACCTTTCTATGTTTCTTTCTTTTTGCATTATTATTATTATTATTTCTGTGTTTTCAAATCGAATGTTTGGTTTATGCCGATATATGTTTATCTTTCAGAATGATAAGAAAGTCGTTTACCAAACTGTAGCTTTTAAAACTTGTAATTCGTAAAAGAAGAATTAACAATAAACAAATTGTCCCTGTAGCTTTATTGTGTTTATTTGTATCGGAAGATTTATTTTTTTAAAGGAGTTGTTAAACTTTAAAAACTATTTTTTACGTGTTTATCGTACTTTTTAATGATTAAACAGTTAAAGAAAAAAAAATTATGTAATAAATTCGGTTGCATTTGTTTTTCTTTCCGAATTCTTTCAGCTTTCACTGTTCGATGTTTCAATGTTCTTTTCCCTTAAATAGTGCAGAACTAAATTTATTACGGTTATTAATTAGTTTAAAAACTAGAATAAAATTCAAATTTTAAACTTTTATCCAATTTTTACATCATTTCCTGTTTGTTACGTCATAAGTCATTGTTACGTCAAATCTCTTCACTAAATAACTGCCTAAAGATGAAATGTACTGTACTTTAGAATAAAACTGTTAAAAAATTAGATTTTAAACTTTTATTCAATTGTTACATCATCGCCTATTTGTTACGTCATAAGGTATTATTATGTCATATATCTTCTCTAAATAACTGCCTATAGACGAAACGTACTTCAATTTAAAACCTGTACAAAATTCAAATTCTAAACTTTTATCCAATTGTTACATCATCGCTTGTTTGTTACGTCATAAGTCATTGTTACGTCAAATCTCTTCACTAAATAACTGCCTAAAGATGAAATGTACTTCTAAATAGTGAAAATGAAATACATCTCATCTTTGTGTTTTAACAGATTGTTGTTTAAAATAAGAGAAGTGACGTAATAACGACTTCTGACGCAACAAAGCTAGTGATGTAACAGTAGGGAAAAAGTTTAAAATGTGAATTTTTATACAGGTTTTTAAACATGATGTGATATACCGGTATTAGTTAACAATACTAAATGCAAGCTATTATTACATAGATCACAATCTAAATAATTACAATGCATCGTATATTTCTTTCGCAAGAGTTGTTTTTAAACATCTTAAAGCCACATCTAGGAAGATCGTCGCCACTTCCTAAACTAGGAGGCGATAAAATAAATACATTTAGCTATTAATGAGAAATAAATATGGCAGCGATTTAACGTTTTATAAATGAATTTATCACAGACACATTTGAAACCGGAAGCGAAACCGCTCTAAGAGCCAGGAAGCAAGAAAGACGAAGACCCTGACCTTGGCACATGTGGGAAGAGATCTGCGGACGAGAGACGATGATTTCGGTATAGGTGAGCGTGGGAATAAGGCCACAATGTAACCGCAGCTACCTAGGGTTAGGTCTATCGCTGTATTTATCTAGCAACCGGCGGTTTAACCCTAATCCAGAACTTGACTGTTCCCACGGTCCAGTTCACACAAATTTATTAATGTCTAACAGAGAGACAGTCGCTGGTTTGTGTAATATGCGACCACTCGCTCTCTATAAAGGTACGTTCTTTTTATAGCAATAATATCATCTCTAGAATAACCTATTAGCTTTTAAGATAAGCTTAGGACATCTACTAATGAATTTTTAATCATTAGATTGGAAATTAAGGAAATAATAAACTTTTTTTTTTGAAAGTCTGTTTACATTTTCCGTTATACAGTTACATGTAAAAACTATATTTATTTGTTCTGGAAACGTATCGCATGCTTAAATAAACACCAAAATGTCTTTATAACAGATTAAGTTACAAAAAACGGCACAATTTTGGTTTGTAATTGTTTAAATAAATAAATGGCGGTAAGTTAAACATCACAGTTTATTTTTTTATGTAAGTCTAAGAGTAATTTATTCGGGTTCACGTTAACAAATTATAAACGATAATAATTTCTAGCACCATCAGATTAAAAATCGTTATTATTTTATATTAAATATGCATTAAAAATCAGTTTGCTGCATTATTAAGCTTATTATTTTTTTTTCTAAGAGAGAAAGCGGATATATATATATCTGTAAGGAGTTATGATCAGTCTGCCTTCTCTAGACGAGTTGTAAGTTATTCTTCAGATACGATTAGATGCTACCAGACTACATCATTCTAAAAAAAGGGGTTCGGTTAAATGGTTTGTAAGTCAGTAGAAATAGCCTTCAAATAGAAATTTATGTTACAGATCTCACCCCTAATGCAAACGAAATATGTTAAAAGTTTGCATCTACGCCCTGCACTGCGGGTTCTAAGAGATATCTTATATCTCGGCTGTCATAGTTACGTCATGGCATGTCCTTTTGTGTCGTGTAAATATGTCACAAGACGTATTTTATAACTGCCCCTAAAGTATTATTATGATTGTACGATATTATTGATAGCTTTTTCACCGCATTTTTATTATTATTATTATTATTTTTTATTAGAAACAATCAGAAATTTTCGATTTAATTCTCTGTCATAGGCCTTTTAGTGTTTATAAACTATTAAAATGTTATATTTGCTCTCTCTTTTAATCGCTATCGCCTGTAGATTTATGCTAAATTAATTAGAGAATAATTACATTTTCCATAATGATCGTTAAGGAGTTGGGAATTCAAATTAAAGTAATTGAGATGGATTCTTTCCTTAATAAAATCTTCAATCTAAGTTTTGATAAGATGACGAATCCTGTAGAGAAAATAATTTATTTTTAATGGCTCCATCTTGTTTTAAAATGGCTTGTAGATCATCTAGGATTTCACACACAGATCTACTGAATCCGGTTTGAATCAGTTCATCGAAGTCACAAAAATTATAGGCCTTGATAGGAAGAAATACATATGGCGATCTGTAAATCCATTTTTTCCACTTGGAGAGCAGGCTAAAATCACATCACAAAATTAATAAAATATTAATACATTTAAGCTATATGATATTCTCGGTTAAAACAGTACTGAATGTCAAGATTATTCTCTGAGGTGAAAATTTCGATCTTCATCTACTGAATTATATATTTTTAAAATTTTATTTTAAAATAATTCTGCAAATAATTGAAAAATGGTGATGATAGAGAATGTTCCAGAGAAGTACGTCCTTAATGCGTTAGGCTATATCTCTTCATTCAAAAAAAAAAAAAAAAGAAAAAGAAAATATTTAGACACAATAACTGAACTAAATCTGCAATTTCCGTTTATTTTTATTTTATTTTTGTAATTTTAATTTGCATTCTTTAGATATTTTACTATATTATTATGCATTGTATTAGACCTGAGGGTTGAAAATGCTTGCGAAATAAAGTAATTTCTGCAGTCTGAATTTACTATTTTACAGTAATGCAGAAGCAAACAGACAGAGTAGAGAATAGATTACAGTATTTAGAGATGCAAACATGTATATGCATTGTATAGTATTGTATTTTCTGTTCATAAATTAAACACTCTGTTTATATTCCTTGATAATCTTTTATATTGGTAAAAGTAGCTAACAAATTTGCAGAAGCATTCTTTTTTTTTTGTAAATAATTATTATTAATATTGCGTTTGAAATATTTAATCGAATTTATACCAGGACTGTCTTCGTTCCATTAATCCGGAATATGGATAAACCGGACGATAATTCTTCTATTAATTCGGATTAACAACGTTTATCTAGTGTATTATCATAACTCACTATCTTAGATTCAGATTCTTTGAATTGAAACCGCAAAGAATAAACCAAAAAAAAAAAAAAAAAAAAAAAATGTAAAATTTCCTGAACCTTAATAAAAAGCGAAAAAGATAAAACAGACTTCATAATGAAGAAGACGAATAGTCCTTTCAGTCTCTCTTCAACTAATCAGCAAAGCCATCAACTTTTCTTTAAGAAATCCGAGTAGACCTTCTTGTCTACTGTGGAAAAAATCTATGCTTGAGAATCTCAGAAGTTAAAATCTTATCAACTGAAACTGCAATTCAATGAAAAAATAAAAATCAAAATTGATTACCGATCAAAAAATTCAGTTTCGCCAGTTAACGAAGAAATTATAAAAGGAAACATCAAATCCAAATTAATTAAATATAGGCCCACTTCAAGAACATCCATTACTAGACTGAACTGTAATAAAAGAAAAAATTTTATCAGAATAAGAATTAAGTTACCTATCAAAATGTTAGAGCGTGTTATAGGAGTGATCAAAAGGGGTTCCGATCAAAAAATGAAATTTCTAACTATACTAAATGAAAATTTTTATCACCACATGTAAATAAATTTATAGTTTACATTTCATTCACTTAAAAACATCAAAATAAAATAAATTATTTAATTACACACTTTCGAAATTCTCTGATATTTTGCCTTTAGTTACTCTTTGTTTCCAAATTTTGAGCGTCAAAATTAATATTTATATTCAAAATTATTAATTACTTTTGACATAATTGAATATATATTATTATTTTATTGATTTTATTACTTTAAAACGGTTTATAAAAATGTTTTGGTTCCTTCTATAGACTATACCTAGCTGGTTGCTTTGAAACTGTAGGCATTTAATGGTAGCTCTTGCCTAACAATGAAGTATAGGATATTTAATTTGTGAAATAGCATCATACTTGCATTTTTTAAATTTCTAGATAGTGTGAGATAAACTCCAGATAAGCAAGTCATCGTGAGAAAATTTATTTAATGAATTTTCGTTATTAATTGTATGTTGCGTGCATACTAATATAACAACGAAAGCATGGGTTCCAGCGGGCATCATAAATAAGGCATTGAATTGAATTGACAATTACAGTGACCAGAAAAGTCCAGAGAATGTAATTTTCATCTACTGGCCATTTATTTAATGTTCTCCATATAAAATCATGCGAATAAATGGCTAGCGATCATTATTTTTTCTAATACAGTCCTGTCACAAGCGAGAATCGCTAGCATAGCCAAATTTTAACATCAGGCAGAGCGAGTACACATAAAAAAGGCCTCCCGATTAAAGGCCCGAAAACATAATCGAACTCCCAAATTTTATGATATTGATTAGACTATATTGAATTATAATCAGATTTTTATATTTTTTCTTTTGCTAAATTACATACCCATGGTAGCCAAATTGCGGCTCTTTAGTACCTTCAATGTGACTGCATACCATGAAAGTCAATAGTTAATATGGAGCAAATATATATTTATAATTTGTTCATTTATTGTAGAAAGTAATATTCGTCTATATGAAATAATTGCATGTGAAATACAGGCCTATAATAAACAAGTTTTGGCAACCTGAAAACACTGATATGGCTCTTATTGATCCAGAAAGAAACTTGATTGCGGCTCTTAAATATTTGAAGATTCTCCTATGACAGAACATGGAGTTAAGACATGAAGTTTGGCCACCCGCAGAAAGAAAGCAAAAATTTCATAAGGAAACAGTCTGCAGTTTAAGATGAAACTCACAGATTGTTAATCCCGTTTAAAATGAATGCATTACGTTTAAAAAAAAAAATTGATTTTTAATCCAAATTATTTATGATTAAATCATTACGATGCCATTCGCATAATGCAAGGCAATATGCCATTTATTTCTAAGCGTACCGGATAATCGAGATTATTTGGATACAAAATCAAATTTCCTATTGTTGTTACGGAACTCATTTTCGTGTTTAACGTCCTACTACGCTGACCGGTTAAACGAAAAAAATATTTTTTAATTTTGTGCGATTAACATATGGGGGAACATCGATAAAAAGCTATTGTATATTTATTTATACCCCAGTTTTTGATTCTAATCGTCCGAAATTGTTTTTAAAGTAGGCCTATTTAGTCTTTGGTAGGCCTTATTATCATTATTACTTAGGTAAAATTTTTAGATTGGAAGATTTTTATCGACTTCTAAACCGATTCTCTTTAAAAATAAAATAAAATAAAATAAGACGGAAACACAATAATAAGCTTAATAACGCGTAGGCCTACGTAAACAGAGAACATTCAGATTCTTCATTGATAGTATTCAAAAGGAAACTTAGTGACAGCTCGGCAACCGGATAAACCTCGTTTCATTATTTACTTTCCGGTTTCACACGAAGAAATTAAAGAGCGGCATAACACTTTAATTAAGCTTAAAAAGAAAAAAAAAACTTTTTTTTTTCCTTTGGCGGACTTAATTAAAAATGCACGTACGCGTGAGTAATGAGCATAAGCGATTCTGTCATAAAAGGTGGAAGGAAAGAGCGGAAAAAAAATTTTTATACTCGGTAACTCGTATCAAATCTCTCATTATATCAGACAGGCTTTACTAATCACAGACACCAAAGAACAACCGTTGACCCGGACCTAGGGAGCGAAGGTGCCAGTAGGAACCCCCACCTGTTCCGTCAGCGGGGGTGGAGTCGGTTGAACGGGACAACATCTATCCGCCCACATTAAATATTTCAGGGTGGATTTACTTAGTCCGCTTTTGCAATTTCCCCCACATCGGGTCCACTTGTCACTCTTCGCGGCATCTTTTGATAGATCGGTACCTATATCACGTGATTATTTGTTGAAAGACTCAACCGATGTTGACACAAGTCTCACCCATTTTTGTGTTCATGCCGACAGACCGCTTCTCTATTTCCGTTCGGAACGGATGACGTATGACCACTTCAATAAAAAAAAACAAAAAGAAAAAGAAAAAATCACGTCTTTATAACTTTAAACGAAAAAATAAAATATTCAACATCGGACTTATAACGTCTAAAAAAAAAAAAAAACGTGTGTTCGCGTAATGGTCGACATAAATATATTAATGAATTAATTTCTTGTTTAATCTTAATTAGGAAATTTGAATAATTTAAGCAGGCGGGTGGTTTTGATGACGTCATTTACGGCTAGCCATCTTTCTGGCTTCTTTTTAAAAGGGATTTAGAGCGCCGAATCACAATGTCTCTCGGTCTACCTTTACAATACATCAATTATATTCAAGTTTATTGCGTTCGCATCTAGATGGAGTCAGCGATAAGAAGACAAGCTATTAGGTATAGACCTATGTATATAGAATCGTGTATGTGCCGTAGAAAGTACATACGATGTGGGGAGTACCCGGATCCTACTCGCAGCTTTTCCACTCCCAGAAGAGACCTTACGAGACCTTAGTTCAACCCTCATCAGGAGCGATCTATGGACCGAGCCACCACCATAGTTCATAAGTGTCCATAATAAGACTCCCCGAGGTGTGGATGGATAGCTGGGCCTGGGGCATCTAACTAAATCCTACTTATTTATTGAGGCTATTATCTAGCCACGCGCCACGACCAACCTGAGCATTGACGGCCTATATACCATATTTAATGGTTAAAACTTTCATTGTTGAATTTAGAATAAATCATTATTCACGATTAGAAGAGAGTTTCGATTGTCTTTTTTTTTTCTTCTTCTTCTTCTCTTTCCTTCTTCTTGTTTTTTTACTATTGATCTAAGGCCCGTGTCTAATTTATAAAGTACCAGTCCTGTAAAGTAGGCTGCTTGCGCGCTTAAATTTTATTAGTGACAGCAATTTCGCCATAAATTGCACAGTTATAATGGTAGACTCGCGAATACAGTAATGGCTTCCCTTTGGTGATATTCTGCGCGTCTTTTTATGGTGGAATTTTGCCTGAAGGAGAAAATGCAACGTATAGACGATCACAATAAAAAAATCTATGGTCAAATATTGATTTCGGCATTAGAATAGACTACTCGCGAATGCAGGAATTTTTATCTTGATAGTTTTTATGATGGATTCAGGTAAAAATTGAATATTTTTTTTTCCAAGAGAAAGTGCGTTGAACTGCAAGAAAGGTGTGTACTCTTGACCACTTCGCCCACGTTTCGTTTTAAACACTCGTCAAAACGTAATTGATCTCGAGAGTTCTGTCGAACGGAATAAGGTCAAACTGCATTCTGATCGTGAAGTTTTTCACGTTCTAAATTAAAAAAAAAGATTAAAAAAAAAGATTTCCTTACTAACATTCACGCGAACATCCGAGTAATTTCGAAAAAAATTCGATTACTCTACTCTCTACTGCATACGAAAATCCTATCTGTTATCATAGACTATATATTATGAATTATATTTTCTCGGTTTTTGCATTATTATTTTTTTTTTAAATCGAATTTTAAATGATGATAATGTCTTCTGTTGATTTTTTATGTTACTGTATTTTAGTTTCGGAAAATAATTATCGATTGCGATTCTTTAAAATTCCGTATTTGCTTAGCGAATGGTAGAATCAATAAAAATGCTAAAGAGAAACTGCTGTAAAGCACTTGCGGTGTGCAGATAACAAAGGTTGAGTTTGATCGATGCAAATAGCCGATTGGTCGAAGTTACCGTTAAGTAAACACTCTCGTTTGCCTCTTAAGGAGAATGCAAACAGCGGAATTCTAAAAAAGAATTTTCTGTTTGAAGAGCCGTAAAAGTTTCTCCAAATACAGTATCCCAAGAAACCGTATTATTAAAGAATAATAAATAAATAACAACATTTAATTTTTCTAAATTTCTTTAATGAAAAACTTGATTGAAAACTTGACTATCTAAAACAAACTTTCTTGTCGGCATTAGTTTAATTAAAAAACTGGAGTTGTCGAAACTGTATCGATAAGTTTGAGTAACGGCAGTCGTATTTTAAAAAAATCTTGACTACTCTTATACTTTTTTTGATAATATCCGATTTATAATCGAATGGATAAGTTTTCTTTTCAACTAAGGAGCCTCCATTGAATTAATATGGGTAGCAAATCAATCGTCGTTATCTTTAAAGTATATATACAAGGACGCAACACTTTACAATGCCCCCGAGCCAAGTGGCCTACTCCTCTATTCTGAATTATTTCTACCCGTTGAAACGACAACTAAGCTTGGATCTATATATAGATTTACTATCTCCTGTCTGAAAGAGCCGAAGAATATTTGTAAGACAAGAGGAGACGGCGGGATACAACGTTATTCTCAGCAGGATACCTGTCTCCCAACTCTCCAGACATGATATACCCGATTATAAATTTCCATGGGTTGTTTAAATACAAGATCTTTACTAAAGTGATGAGCATAAGCTCCCTATTTATGAACACTTACGTTTTATTTAACAAGTAAAGTGTGCACACTCTCCTGTGGATAATATGCTTTGCAGCAGCCATGTTCCTGCTAGACTGAGACTAACGTTAAGCGTGTTTAGAGTTTTTAATGCTTGTAAACATCAAAATTTTCATAATTTACAATGCTATGCAAGCGTACGAGCAATTTATGTATAAGTTGCGCTCCATGGAAGAGAACGAGAAAACTGGAGAGAGAGTGAAGAGGAAATTGGTTTTTCCCAAATCTATATAACAGTATACACATATGTAAAAATATCTAGGCGAAAAATAATAATAAAGTAAGAAAAATAATAGAGCAGTTGGTCTATATAGAACCAAATTGTTCCCTCCCAAAATTCCGATCATTTAATCACAGTACACACCATGGCACAAAACTCAATACATCAGCTGACAAACTAAATATCATACAACGGGAAATGTCAGAACATAAACACTATATTTTCCGTTTATCAATTCTGGTCAGTGAAAAGATTATTGCTGGTAGGTATATTAGAGGTGGTGGTTACATGTTTGAGTTTTTTCTTGTGATATACGTAGTGATGAATGGCACAAAGCAATGGTCATTTGAGAAACAGGTGGATACCTTTAGACGACCTTGCAGTTGGAACGGTACAATTATATGATGCCACGAACTGTAAATAAATTGCTATGTAATTACACTCGAATCCTATAGAGGGAGCTGCTTTTTTAACCAATAATATCCGGTGGGTATCGAGTATTTTACTTTATATCAATTTTAAATGGATTCAGTTGCCATTTATACGGTTGTATAGGATGGAAATCGGAAGTTATTCGAGTCTTTCGACCATTCCAACATCAACAATATCGCACTGCGCCCAAAGGAACGGTAGGTGCCACAGTGAACCATATCCTGCAGGTGATTTCATGATTTCATCCTTCAAAGCATGGATTCCTTCTGGGGAGGGTGGAGTATGACTCAGTCAACTGTCCTCCGTCGGGTATAATAGATTGGGTTCAGCTAGACTTCCTGATCATAGGCGACTCCCCAAAGAACTTCACGGAGGGAGGTGGAATTGTGAAATATCATCTGGAAGCAAACCAAAAGGCTGAAGACACGCCCTGTACGCTATCCCAGTAGGATTTCTTCGTACTCAGAAATCCTATTACATTGCTATTCTGAAATTCGATGAAAGTCGCATTTGATGCTCGTACGGGATTCTGCTGATTAATGTTTCTTCAGATATGACGATGGAATTTTTCAGATATTTTTTTTTAAATATAAATAATGTATAGCATTTACCACCCATTCTAAATTCTGTATGTTTATATATATATTTATTTATTTACCAGTTTAATTTGTAGAGCGACGAGTCGCCGTGCGCATATTAATGGAGAAATTTTTCTCCATAGATTATTTACATTTTTCATTGTTCTAGGTAGAAGGTCAAAATGGGTTTAGTTCAGTTTAAACAGAATGAACCCTTGACACATTTCGACTGTTTTTTTAGGTCTCTTGTGTCATTCCAAAGAACAATATGTCATTTGTTAGCCACGAGTAAACAAGAGGGGGAGGGAAAAATATGAAAAATGAAATAATGAAAGATCTTTCTAGCCAAGACGATATTTATCTATTCGAAATTACTATATTTTATTTTGCTATCTTCTCGTTTTGGATATTAGCAAGCAATTTTCGAATTTAATATATAACTTATTTCATACTTCGGAGTCGTTAAACTCATTTTTTGGTTGGATTTGGTTCACGAAAGTTCAGAGAGTTCAAAGTAATATGTGACATACCAAAATCTTTTCTTTGTTTCTTACTTTTTCTGGAAGAAAACCTTATAATATTTTTTTTTATATTATCATCAAAGCGAAGAATTAATTAAAAGAAAGATTATTTTTACTTATTTAACATCCGGTTTATTATTTATTAATCTTTGCAGAGTTGGCATTCTGAGATTTTTTTTTTTTTTTGACGAAAATATATCCGAAAGCATTAGAACATTTAAGAATTAATTTTTCATTAAACTTTATTGATTTATGTCCACAAGAAATGTTGATTTAAATAATTAAAAACTAAAGAACTTTTCACTTAAGAAAACTTTTTTTTTTATAAAATCCTAGATATTATCTAAGTGATATATATATACTAGAACGAATACTAACCAGTAAATACTTATGAATGTATCGAAATTATAACTGTGGAAGGTAAAAATATATATATTTTAACTACTGTAGAATATGTAAGAATAGAACTGCAGACAACATACTATCGACCAGCAATAAAAAAAATTTTAAATTAGTTTTGATAAAGGAAATTTCTAATATTTCTAGAATATTGTTTAATGTTCTAGAAATATTAGAAATTTTCTTTAGGAAATCTACATTTATTTCTAGAATGAAAATTTCTATTTCTAGAACTGTGTTCTTTGGAACATCGTTTAATATTCTAAAAATATTATAAATTTTCTTTAGAAAATTATGCCCTTCTCCCGGAACATTCTAATATTTGTAATGTTTTTAAAATATTATAAATTGTCTTTAGAAAATTATGTTCTTTGGAACATAGTTTAATATTCTAAAAAAAAAATTGATAAATTTCCTTTAGAAAACTGTATTCTTTATAGCACTGTTTAATACTCTAAAGATCTTGGAAAATCAAAATTTAATAAATGCAGTTTAGATATTTAAAAATTGATAATCTAATCTATCTGTTGTAGAAAACACATTTAAGACATCGCATTTTGAAGAAAATCTTACATTTTTCTTATTTTTTTTAATATTTAATAAGAACTCTGATTTATATTTTCGATCAGTATTTAAATCATTGTTAATTTAAGCGTGTTGATTGATCACATACGTGACGTTCGTTTGAGAATGCTATCGAGAGCGATGTTAAATTTTCGTGGATAGACGTTTGTATAATATTTTATCGAAGAAAACTGTTAGTCCTATGTAGTTGGTATCAGAAGTTGACGCTAGCAGGGCAGCCCCAAGCGCGAGATCGAACTTGACAGCAAATCTCACCACCAAGGTACCTGACCACTGGGAACCATGTGAAATAACTCAAGCTGCCAAGTACTAATTGCTGGGCTGCTGCCTCCTCCACTGACCGACCCCAGATGATCGGCCACATCAAAGTAGCCCTCCGAGGTGTCTTCCGAATACCTCTGCCGATACTGCTCGCCAGCATCTCTACACAAATCTAATATTGGTATACTTGCATGCACACTTTTACTAGCTTACTACTTAATAAATCAAAATGATAAACTGATTTTTTCAAACAATATAAGTTGTAATTTTCTTTTTAATTTATTTACATTTCATATAAGGGATCACTAAGAACTGTTTGCTAATGCAATTTAGGTTGCATTTTGAAAAGATTCAGAAGTGCTGATCTGCATGATCAGATTAGCAAGTTTATGCTGATGGTGGTCATGTGATTGAAATGTTTTAGGATAAAATGTATTCTTTCTTCTCTATAATTGAATTATTTCTATAAGTTTATAATTTTTCAAAATTAATATTTTTTTTTATTGAAATATTTTATGAATTGTGATAAATATTTTTGGAATGTTATGTTTTTATTGAATGATTTTTTTTTAAGATCAAAACAAAGTTTGAGTATTCATTTCCAATAATTGTAAATGTCATCATTATTTTTTATGAATTTAAAAAAAATAAACTATATACAAATACTGATGCCATTTTTCAGTGTAGTTACTCTCCTTTGAATTGCAAAAGTATTATCTGTATTCTTTATGAAAAAAATTCTTTTGACTAGAGATACACCATTCTTGAACAGATTCAATGACTTCATTACATGTGAAGTTTTTAATTTCCTAAGAACTCTCTTAAGATCCAAAGAAATGAAAGTCTGATCAGACAAGATCTGGACTATATGGAATAGTCATTTTAATTTTTGAATTATGGCTATCATGTGGGAAAAGTGACATGAAAATAAGCAATATCTTGTAAGAAATGAACAGGGACTAGTTTCTTTTTCTCTTATTTTGGATTACTGCTGTAATAGAACCCAACAGGAAATTTTGTGTTTCTTAAAATATTATTCAATATCTTCAGTGGATATCATTCTGTGAGGAACTCCAAATTCAAAATATCTTGTATACAAAAAGTGTTGCCATTATCTTACCCATTGAGGTCTTCATTGATACTGATGGCTTGGATTACAGTGTGTGATACCATTGCAATGACATTGTCTTTGTTTCTGACATAAAGTAATGATCCAGTTCTTATCTGTGGTGACAATTTTGTGGGATCTATAGGGAACTTTCATTGAAGATATTTTGTTGTGTCTTTTGACACAAAATCCCTGTTATCAAATTGTGGGTTCAGAGAGATTGAAAAACTGAGTATGTACCAGGATAATGTTGAACATCAGGTCTGACACCATGAGCAGTTTAGACCATGTTGCACTGCAAAGGATATTTAGATGAGCATTTATCAGGATTGTGGCTTGAAAAACTATGAGTGAACATGGGTAAGCGATGTATCGGGTCCAGATGTGAAGCGAGAAATTCAGAAACAATTGACAACTAAACTATATATAACTAAATAATACACTATATATTTAATATAAAATAATAATAATGATTAATAATAATAATAATAATGGCAAAAGCAGCACCAACCCAAGTCTGGCTACTGCAATACACATATCCATAGTATGGAACGGGTCACTATGTCAGAGCCTAACCAGCCAAAGTGTTTCCTGACAACTCAGCCAGAGACTACCAAGGCTGGTAAACAATACCAACACATGAAATGGACAAAAGACATGAATGAATTCATCATGCATACATATTACACAATTACAAAATTAGAAACCAATACTA
>WUQG02286496.1:0-48725 GCA_011317285.2 Androctonus mauritanicus | reverse complement strand
AAGTAAGAATCACTTGTCGTTTATATATCATGTTATCGGTTACTTCACACAAAATTTATATAAAATTCTTAAATTTATATAATAAATTTCCTTAAAAGATTCGCATATATTTTATAACGTAGTAAAATAAATATTATAATGATCTATCATGTCATTATTGACGCGATCATCATTATATTCTGTGTAGGAATAAATTACTAATTTAAAATAGCGAAAAATAAAAAAAAAATATAACTAAAATAACAATTATTATTAAATTTATTATAAAAATATTAAATGTAAAAATTTTGGAATGGTATTTAAGATATGATCTTTATCATTAGGAATTTATTTTAGGAATAAAAGAGATTTTATTAAGCTATTTTTAATTCATTTCAATATTTAATAATCACTAATATGAAATTAAAACAGGATGTTTAAATTAATATTTATCAATCAATTCGTATTTGCTTATAATAAAATATTGACAATTCTAAATTATCAGCTTTAATATTCACCTAGTAAATTAATAGAGCTACACAAAATACTAAAAACTGATCATGAAAACATTTTTCATCTGAAGTTACATCAAACATCTCAATTAAAATTCCGGAACCTGTATGCCATGTTTTTATGTCGTGAATTTCGTGCGCGCAGCTATGGCACACTATCGCGATTTAGTAAATTGTTAAAATATTGTCAATGCGATGTGTATATGACTACTTGTTTTATTTTTTTATTTACTGTACTTATTATGTTAAATGTTCCATCATAAAAAATATCAAATAGGTCTGATAATGAATTTTTTTTCCACTTCTCTTTGATTCCATCACATCAGAATTGATGATAGAACTGAAGAGAAGTAAATTCCAAAATCCGAAATATTCTCGGTCCCAAGCATTTCGGAGTGGGGATAATTAATCTGTGCAAAAAATATTTTTTTTATAATGTATCGATAACAAAATATCCAAAAAATAATTTTTTGCCGTTCTCAGCTTAATATATTATTTTTAACTATGAAGTTGAAAATGTGAAAACACTATTAATCTTTGTTGGAAATATTACTATGTTTTAAATATTTATAAAAACAAAGATAATAGTAATCTCATATTATAAAATATTGGTTTTTTTTTAATAAATTAAAGGATAAATTTTAAAAAATAAAATGCATGTGAAATTTATATTAAAACTTATTTCTTAGTTTCCTTTAAGTTTATCACGATCGATATGTTTCTTAGATATACTGAAAGAATCTCTTAAAGATTGCGTGACCTATTTACTAAAATTACATCCAGTTGATGCGTTATTTTGGCTTCTACTTAAATGAATTTAATTCAATTTAAATATAATAAAAACTTTATCCGATTGTCATTAATCTTAATCGAAAATGCTATAGAGCCTCGGGTTGAATTAACAGATCAACTTTCTAATATGTTTCAATGCGAAAAGAACGGATTCTGCATATAATATAAAACGATATTAAAAAAAAAAATACAAAGTCGTATCATTATCTGATATCAAATAATAAAAATGAAATTAAATATCAATGACTTTATTTACATATTGCGAACTAAATATAGTTAAGAAATTTCTGTCATTTAAGTTGTCAGATAACTCGGAATGGATAGCGAACAGATAAAAATCACTTATAACAATATAGTGTATATAAAGATTAATTCATCAAACATATTCTTCATATAATTTAATAATTTTATTCAAGAAAACTTCTAAAGTAAACTGAATATTTTTTTTTGAGATTTGAATTAAAAATTTATTAACTTATATAAAATGTGTCTATAAAAAATTAAGGTGATTTATAAAATTAGTTCTTTAAATCAATTACAGTACCTCGTTGTAAATAAATCTTTTACGGAGGAATACTTTAATTTTTATTTTCAAAATTCATATGTTATATATAGTTTGCCATTATTAATTCTACACGCTGTATTAAATAAGGCTTACTATCTTCTGACATCAGAAAAATAGCTGGTCCCTTCTGAAGTCAGTAAATACACACAAAAAATTATACATTATTTAGCATATTTTTAAAATATGTATTAAACATGCAACTCGTTCGAAAACGAGCAAATTATTCAACGTCAAAAAATTCAAAAATATACGAGTAACTTATTCTAAAGTCGGTTTTCTTATAGCAATGACAAACTGCAACATTGAAATAAACTGCAGTAGAATGTATTAATTCTGACAGTGAATAAGCATTCGTTTCCCAGAGATTTTTTTTTTTTTTTGCTACTTCAATATTTATCGAATTTCATTGGAATTACAGCTCTCCTATTTATATTAGGAGTATCGAATCAATTAAATCAGAAAAATGATTTTAAAAAATATTCATTTTTCATTACTTATTTTTATAAGGAATATGAATATACGATTTCTGAGATTAATATGGCTTTTCATAGATTCAAATGAATTTTTATCAGAAAGATAATGCTGGCAAAGAATTTTGGAAATTAATTAGAAATCTTGAATATACAGGAGTGCGATAATAATTTATAAACAGAACGCTTTATGAATCAAAAAGCTATATTCAATTATGAAATATAATTCAGTCTTCTATTAGTGTATAATTTGGATCCGATTATAAATATAGCTTATAATATAGCTAAAAAAATATATTCATAATTTGAACAGCCATCTTGTTTTAATATGGTATACTGAAAAAAACTGTTATTTCGTAATTATTATTATTTATTAAGTTGGAATACTAGAAGTAACATTATTAGATTCATCAATCTGTTTTAATTTGATAGATCGAAACAAAGAAATCTTCAAGAATTTGATAAAAATACCCCTTTAGAGGACTATTTATCCTTTGAGTCTCTTCTACTCAGTTATATAATATACAAGAATTTTAATAAATTCAGAAAGAAACTTTAAAAACAGAGATCATTCAAAACTTCAAATGAGAGAAGCTAAAAGGTTAATTGTTTTGTCGTCGAGACAGTCTTCAAAATTTTGATCTTCTTGCTAAATTTTATAAAAAAAAAAAAATCCTAAACATGGATAAAGCAGACCTATCTGCATCTTCAAAAACAAATAATTGAATTATAACATAAATATTGTCCATTACAGATAAGAAATATTCTATTTAAAAGCAATTTAATACAAAAATCACTTATTAGAAACGGAAAAATAATTAGAATAAGTTTGTAAAATTTGTATTTAAAAATAATTCTATTATATAATATATATGCATATCCAACTTGCCAGTATGTCTAGCAGCTTTGCTATTTGTATCTTCAACTGAAATTGTATTTGATTTAATAGTTTTGGTATAATGATTTAATTGATATCCATTTACAGATTTTTCTTACTACAATAGGGCTAAAGATATATTCTGCATGCAAGGCAAGAAATAATTCTCGTTCAAATTGGTATTACTCAAAATAATTGTCCGAAGAGTTTTATTGTTATAGTGAAACACAAGTTAATTTATATGCTTTGAGGACATTTATTCCTAAATATCATATACAAACTACAAAACAATTCAATATTGATATTTAAAATAAAAATACATTCCTAGTTCTATATATAAATCATTAAAACTACAAAAAAAGAACAATTATAGTATAGTATTAAATTCTCCATAATTGTAATAAGCAAGATAAAAATAGTAAAATTCTGAATGCATTATAAATGGCATCATCCAAGCTAACAACAATCATTCATATTTAAAGTACGTAATTTCTGAGAAAATTAAACTTCCAAATTTCCTGATCATATAATAATCAATGAAAATGCAGAAAGTTCAAAGATATTAAAAATGTCAGCCAGTTATTTACAAAGTATAGTATCTATTTTTATTTAAGAATCCAGGATCGATTCCATGTCCTATGATTCCAGAAAAGAGAAAAAATAGAACAGGGAATATTCCGACTTATCTGGATCATCTTACCATAAGTGTGAACAGGCTTTGAACGAGTCCGCCGCTTAATAATGATTCTGATCATCATAACCACTATAAAACAAACACGTATCAAAAAAAATATATCTAATACTATATGTGAAGTATACTTCAGTAGATATCAGCGATTTTTAATGTTAAGGACTATTTTTTTTTATTTGTTATTCATAGATCTATATTTTTAAAGATTCTATTTTGCCAAAATTATTTCTGAGTTTAATGTTGCCGAATGTAATGAAATATATGAGACAATGGACTATTTAAAACACATCAGGGCTTGCCAAATCCGTGATTGGTTAAATGAGATCGAATTTTAGATTCTACTTCTTATTCTTTCAAGGATCCCGATTTCCTTGAAAAATGAGTAAAACCCGGAATTCGATCGCGGACCCTTCAGATAGAAAGTTAATGCTCTTCTATGAGTTATCTTATTAAAGAAAAATAAATCGATATCTTTCCATATTTACCTCAAAATGTACGACTGAAAATTTTAAAATAATATTAAAAAAAATTTTTATAATTTTTATCGTAATCGCTTTCTCCTCATAATCAACTTTGAAGTTTTCGGAAACAGATTTATCAATTAAAGGAACGAATTAAAGAAGAGCAAAAAAAAAAAAAATCTCTTCAAAACTAAATTAGTACAACGTACTATAATATAAACTAAAACGTAAATTAATTATGCTGGTTACATGTTTTATTTTTACAATAACAAATATAATTAAATTAACAAATGAATAAATAAATGTATTTTAAAACCAAAATAACGTTATGAAAATAAAATACCGAAGAAATGAATTTTAAAAATACATTATTTAAAAATATATTCTAAGTAAGTAAGTAAATTTGGAAATTAATATTACAGTATTAGATCAACATTATAATGATTATAGTAACATAACAGGTATGATTTGCATTAATAAATGAATGCATAATTATTAATGACATTAAATCAATATCTTCTAAAGGAGAACTGAAATAGGCTTATACTGTAATTATTTTAAAGCAGATGTGTAAACGGCTGTATGATGCATCACTGAATAAATTACGAACAGTATACAATACAATAAATTATAACATATAGTATATATCCTATCATTTCTGTAAAGATTATTATATTTGATCCTGATAAATTAGACACGGGCAAAAACTTAAAATTCAAAATTAGTCAAAAAATTTCTAGTAAAATATTATAAAATTAGATAGAAACTAGTCAAAAAACAAACATAATTACAAAAAATTATTTGAAAAGATGCGATAAGATCTCAGAATGAGATATTAATTACTAAAGACGGCATTTATTTTTATAATGCTTTACTATTTTTTAAGATCGTTTTTAACAATTTTTACACTTCTATAAAAGTTGAGAGAAGCAGGCCTAAATACATAAAAAGAAAGTATGAATAATAATAATGCAAGAAGAAAATTATTCATATATAGTAAAAAGTAGTAGGCAAGAAATTTTATTTCTTAAATTATTAAGTTAATTAACAAAAGTCAGAAATAAAAATGACATAAAATTTTATTTTCATCTACAATTTATATGAAGCTAATATTAAAATATATTTTAAATTAAATAAGTGAAATTATTATTTGATTAGAAATTTGTGAAAAATATGCTGTAATAAAAATTATTACAGCATATTTTTCACAAATTTCTCCCTCTACATTTCATTCCATTTCTCCCTCTACATTTTCATATCAATATTCATATATTGATTATTTATTTGTTATATGCTCTCATAATCATGGTAAGTGTTATAATGTAATACAAATTTGCATTAAGAAAACCAAAATCTTAGATAATAAAATGACATAATCTAATAATTTTAAATTACTTGTAATTACGTGAATATAAATCATTTATTCTGTTTACAATTCGCTTTTAAATATTGAATTTAATCGATTTATATTTAATCGCCTTTAATTTGATTTTACTGATTTATAATAGTATACTTTTTCAATAAAGTTAAATGAATCGTTTCTTAAACAAGAATTATAAACAGTATTTAGCACATATGTCCATCATTCGTTCAATGATGAAAATTTTTAAGAATTTGCTCCGATGCACACTGACATCTGGTGAGAATGCACTGAACTTAGCATTATAAATTCGAAAATTTTAACAAAAATTTATTTTAAGCAGCAGGATAACTAAAACTTTCAATATTTTAGTTATCTTGTATGTTAATTATTTTCAATATAATCGAAAAAATAAAGGGAATCTTAATTATTATTTGAAAAGATCCAATTCAATATATCAATTTCATTGTTATTTAAGTAAACTACTATTCAAATTTAAATGTGAAAAAATTTATTACGCTATATCGCATCTGTAGATTTTTATTTTTTAAAATATACTTTTACATTTTTATAAATATAAAATTACAAAATACTGATAAACAAATTACTGTAATTAAATATGAAAAAAAGATATACAATTCTATAAAATCTTTCGTGTAGTTTATGTAAACAAAGCTCTGAGCTGATGAGACTATATAACAACACAGAAAGAAACTATTTTCTACATGAAACATACAGTATTAGATATAACGAATGAAAATCTTAGGGGCTATCCATAAATTATATCTCGCTATTAGGAGAGAGGATGTAACAGATTTGTGATAATGGGTGACTTAGTGGAGGGAGAGAGTCATGCAAATGGTGACATCACACTGTGAAAATGGCTAGAGTTTTACAGTTCTCTATTTAAAAAAATAATTTTTTAATAAAATACAAAATGTCTACGCTTGATTATTCGAAAACTAAAGACTGTAATATAGCATATTGGGAGATACCTTATAAAATGCAAGATATACGATATATAGTTCTAAGGTAATTTACTAAACTAACTATATAGTAGATGAAGGTTTATTTAGAAGTTAAAAGATATGTGACAATATACTACTATAAAATAATTCCAATTTTCTACTGTTTCATCCATTTTTTATTTTTACATAAAATGAAGAAAAAATTTTTAAAGAGAGTGTCTTCAAATTTATGACGTCACGGCAGGAGTCAAGCTTACTTATGTGACGAAAAATGACGATGGGGAGAAGGGTATCAATATGTAATTTCAGACTTTTATAGATTGTCTCTTAAAAGAAAATGCCTTTATCTAATTTAGCAAGTATATAAAATAAAACAAGAAACTTCAAAATACAGTAGTTTATATTATACTAGTAAATAAGCTTGTTTACGAAAGGATAGATAAGTCGTATCTCTCTTCAAGTTTCGCATATATTATGGGAAGCTTGAAGAGAATGATCGCTGGTATTTTTCTTCTCGACAAATGGCACTATTTTTCAATCTGTTGATTTCTAAGTGGAAGAACTGAAGTTTGTCATAGTCGCTTATATGAAAGGATGAAGACTGTTCAGAATGGCAATCGACAGTATGGTATCAGATCATCAAATATTTTCTTAGGTATTAGATGTAGACTCGAGCCTAAGTCCTCTGAATGAAAAGCCGTGATGTTTCCAGATAGTCAATTCGGCCAATAACACAAAAAATCGGACTAAATTAAAATATCCGTTGAATTTGAAAAAGTACCATCATATTCCTATTTTGAGGCCGTCATTTTTTTGATCTCCTTTTGAATATAAATTTTTCAGCCGATATGTGAAGGGATATTTTCCTCGGCAAATGATCGAATAATAACTTTTAAGCCATAAAATAAAAATAGGGATAAAAATGGAACTTTCATCTTTAGGAAACTAAATTTCCTAAGAGATGAAATTTCGGGCTGGCATGTTTTTCCGAACCAGTTCAGTAGACCCTCTGTAACATCTCCAAATTTAAGTTCTCTAGATCATAGGGTAGTAATCAAATTCTTGCTGACAACAAAACATACATACATGATCCATAAGCATTTTATATAGGCCTATATATAGATAATCTGAAATTCAACTATGTAATTTCAGACTATATAATTAAGTAATAAATACTATTTTAACTTGATTTGATAAATCAAGTGAATATTTCTAATATATATGTAATTTATACATATACAGTATATATATTATATAGATTATTTTCATTAATATTAATCACTTTTAATGTAAATGCAATAAAGAATTCTTATTCAAAACGTATATCGATTAATTAAATACTTATAAATCTTATTAAATCAATTAGATTATTACAAGTCTCGTATAATGAATTCAGAAAATATGTTTAAGGTAGAAAACACTAAATATGTGAAAAAAAAGCATTCTAATCTTTCATATTTAATTACAATATATTCTTATATATCATTAAATATAGATTTTGTAAGACGGTAACTCTAAAGTTAATCTTAGAATCTAAACCCAAAAGCTGTAGAAAACTATTTCAGCTCAATATTGCCATCTCATAACCAACTTCACTTCGAGGAAGAAAGCTACTCAAAGCAGCAGGGAGGAAAGATTGTATATGTGCAGCAATCGATACAACTTTTCTGTCAGCAACTGAGAGAGCACCTGTCAGAGAGTAGTGGACTCCCCACTTTCCACTTCATCAATGTCGTATTTTTGGTGTTTTGTTGAAGGCAGACTTTTCTCGGTAAAACTACATTTACGCCTGAATAGAGTTGTATGGATAAAATAGAGACATTTGTTTGAATGAAAAGAAGAAATATTACACGTATATCACATATTAGGCCTAATTCAGTTATAACAATTAATAACACTTCTGAAAGATTCTGACAAACTTGATACATAATAGAACTTGTTTCATTTATTTTCTAGATATAACCGGAAGCACCCCCTTAGGGAAAGAGAGATCGATACTCGCGTGTTATCAACCCGGAAGTGATGTCACGTCCGGTCATCTCGACATCAGCTGCATAGAGCATTTGCTGCTGCCTGTAAAATAATCTAGTTTTTTTAATTATTTTTCGAAATTTGATAGATCAAATATAGAAATACTGTAAACAATACATTTCTGAATTAAAGTTGTTGGTATATCCGTTATGTTTCAAAACAGAATTAAATCGATTTTCTAATCGAACATAAAAAAAAAAAAAACGGCTGAAGGAATTCCGATGTTTCAAATATATATTAAGAAAATAAAAGATTCAAACAATATAGATTATATAATAAAATAACAAATTGAATTATTACAGGTTAAAACTGGATTATTAATCTATTATCCTTAATCTTTAACGAACTTCATTAATGCTAAAAAGAAATACATTAGTTAGCTACACAATAAGCACATTCATTATTCAAGAAATTTTTGTCTGAACAGAATTACTTATTAGTCTGCTATTTTAGTCGGAAAATCTTAATTTATTATCCTTCAACTATTTTTTCTAAACTAATCAATTATTTTTTGTATTATTATTATTAAAATGAATTAACCATTTATATTATAAAATTAAATGTGATATCATGTCTTTCTTTAAATAAAATCCAAAAAATAAAAAAAACCAAGAGAATATTACAATAAACTTGTCAAAAGATGATAAAATTAGAATCCGGATAAATTTTACTTTAGTCATTTGTTTAGCTATTAGCCATAAATGTATGTAGCGAAAATGTGTACAGATTATAAAAAGATATTAATAATAAAGATCCATGAATCTCTTCAGGTATTATATTCTTTTTCTTAAATATTTAAAAATTGACTATTATTTCTAACTGCTGCACATTTTTAATGCAAATATTTATAGTATTTATTTAAACTGCACTGTGATTACACTAATTTGAATATGAAATATTTATACCGTATTATATTAAATGAAAAAAATCTTTTTTAATTTATATAAATAAAATATTTTATTAATAAAATACCCTTAATAAATCTTGGAAAAGTATATATAAACAAAATATATATCAAATTCTAACTATTATTCCGAAAAGAGAAAATTTCTTCAATATTCTAAAATGCAATATAATTTGCTAAATATGTTGTATTCTAGGATAAACTACTATTCAAATAACAATTTACCAAACAAATATTAATAACAGTAAATATGTTGTTATATCCTAGAATATCGAATGCAAAATATTTTACAGTTAGAAGTGTAGAATAGACCTATTGAAGAAATTTTTCCGTATTGCATTTTGCTTAAACTTTTCTGGAGAAGCCTAAAAGATGTCGAATAATTTTTTTTTTTTTTTAATCAGATTAGAAATAAATAAAATTTTATCATTCGTTATTTTCATATTTTATTCGCAATAGATACACAAAACATAATTCTATATCATTAAAAATTTATTTTTAGCAAACTGGAATAAATTAATTTATCCAAACTTTATTTCGTAACTAACTAACTATCTTGATATTATATCAAAACAGTTACGAACTAAACATAACAACATATATCAACCAATTTCTTCATTTTTTTTCAGAGAATGTTAACACCGACATATTTAATATTTTTGCATTATTTTTAATTGTAGGCAATTTTTATTAATTCCGATACGGATTATTTATTATCACTACCATAAAATTATGATAATTTTCGAAAAGTCTAATATTTACATACAGTGCTGATAATCTCATTTTATACAAATAAAATAGATTTTGAATAAACTTATATTGGTAAATTTATTGCAAGTTTTATAAAGTCTCGAAATAATTAAACTATAATTTCATTCTTTAAAAATACTGAAGATTCCATATACTGTATATAGATAAAATATGTAGATAGACTTAGGATTATCAAAATAAATATTTCCGTAATCATGAACTACAGTATTAAGATAAAAATAAAAGATAAAAGCAATCGTGCCAGTTTCAGCAGGTAAAACGATGTTTTAAAGTCCTAATTACGTGAAAAAATTAAACGAATAGTTGTCTTGAAGATTTTGTTATCTAAAATATTTTTTATAATATTAATTTTTCGCTATTGCTTCTATTATTTGAGAATTTTGGATGTGTATTCCTTTATAGGTTATTTTGTAATGCAATTTATCAATTATAAAATTTACTATTAAAATTTCACTATTTTAAAAAACTTGAGAAAATGGATCGCAGTATAAACTGAATCTTTATTTAAATCAAACATATGTACGCAATTAAAGCGGAATTTTTGTGATTTCATATAAAGATCTATAGTGTTTTATAATTTTTAGATTCTGTATTTTTTTCATTATTTTTTGATTAATAAAGATAATCTTATTAATAAAAAATTACATAGTGAAATTATGTCTTTCTAGGGTATATTAATAATATTTTGTAGAACCTATCAAAAGAAAAAAATCAATATAATTTTATATTTTCTAATTATATATATATAATATTGTCATTCACTTCGAGGAAGAAAGCTACTTCGAGGAAGAAAGTTACATTATATCATTTTATTTGCTATTTTTCATTTAAATTATTATCAGAATTAATTTTTTTTTTAAATACAATAATCATAATAATGATAAAATCAAGGAAAGAATATAAATTATTATATTTGAAATGAATAGGAAATAAACTCAAGATTTTTTTTAAATCAACTAATATCAATGTTATTTATGAAAAAAATTTCAATCTTTTGATTATAAGTATTTATTATTGTAATCAGAAAATTTTATACATTATAAATCTTAGCATATGCATATATATTGATCATATGAATAATTTATAAATCACAATAATATAAGTGTTTATAATTTATATATGATAATAACACTAAAAATGGGTAACTACTAACTATAAAAATGGGTTTAAGCTTTCAAGTACATTTCCTTAGCACTACATATAACTTAATAAATTTTCATATTATATTCCATTGCCTTTCTAATATAGAAAGATCGAAATGTTGTATATAATCTATAATGCGGAACATATAAAGCTTCATTATGTCTTAGTAACACCACTGAGACATTATAAAAAATTAAATTTGTTGGCAACATTTCTTCTATATGTTTATGTATAATCATAAACATATAGAAGCATCCCAACAATTAGCTGTATTCTGTCTACTATGGTAGACAGAATATATCTAATTGTTGGGATCTTTAGATATTCAAATCTTTTTTCTAACGATATTTCACGTAATTCGTATGTATTAAATGTCAGTTTCAATTGCTGTTAAGTCTAATCTAAGCAGACTCGAGTCTGCTTAGATTAGACTTAGCAGCTGCGTCATAAATAACTAGGCTGTATCTTATATGACTCATATCAGAAGGCTCAATTTATTGTTTAAAACACATATATTACTGATTATTAGTAGTAAATTTTATATTACTTAAATTGCATTACAAAATAACTTTATAATAATAAATATTGAATAGTCATCAATATTTGATGAAACTCGGTCATTTTTTGATTCTTTGTTAATATAAAGATCATCTTCATTACAAGTAAACTATTATTTGTATATAAGACAAATTTTATAAAATTTATTTATTGGATATTTTTTGATGCTTAAGAATGCATTTATTTATTAATATTTCTAAAAGAATATGCAGTATCTTGATCTTTTTTATTGAAAAATTTAAAGACTAAATTGAATTTTATTAGAAATTAACAATTAATTATTTTCAACAAAATTCTTTGAATAAATAAAATGAATTATTGAAAATTAATTCTGATTCTATGCAAATATATCTTTTTCGTTAATAAATCATAAATTAAACACTGAACATATTAAACGATAATATACTACATTAATTACATATTTATTTTAAATAAAATTCAAAAATAATCAAATATAAATTATAAATTGAATTAACTGATGATAAAAGAAAGTTATAAAAAAGAAAAAAATCTATTTGAAACATAAACCTAGACAATACAAAATCTGATATAAGTCATTTAAGAATTCAAAAATACAAAATATTAAAAAAACTAAATATATTTATATTAAATATATGCCTAAAATAATTTTAAGATATTCCTAAAAAAATCTAAAAATATGATATTTTTTGAACACACTAAGCATGGCAATAGAACAACAGATTTTTCCTCAAATAAATTCAGTAACTTATATTGAATTATTGAAAAATAATTTGAAGAAACATATTCTACTCCGTTCATAAACAAATACAAAATTGAATCTTTACTGTTTTTTACTAAGGAAGAATACATTTATTCAAATTATTTTTCAATAATTCAGTTATCATTTAGAATTTGGGAAATAATGTAGTACTTTCCAATGCCAAACTCAATCACATTTGTTTGTCTCGTTTTTCGATGCTGAACTGTAATTATTGCTTAAGTAAAATATAGCTTAAATATTTCACAGTTCTAAGATTTTCTGATTAATCTTATTAAAACTTTTTCTATTAAAAGAGAATTGATAAATAAACTATAATTCCAACAATAGAGCAGTAAAGCGAAATTTCATTTACTGAATCATGTAATTTAAATTATGAAATATTATATACTATACAATAGTATAGACCAGGCTATATTACACAATAATATAATGACAAGACTTAAAAGTTTGAAATTGAGTGAAGTCGTTTAACAAGATTTTATTCTGTAAGAAACAGTACAGTAGACAGATTTTGTTCTATAAGAAACAATAGTTCTAGAAAACCATTAATTTCAAAATATATAATTACTGATAATGATTGTAATAGAAAACTTATTAAATGAATATTTGATAAGAATGAACAGTAACATAATATAAAATGTTCGTTTTTATCAATAATATATGCAAAGAAACATAATATATGCATGTAAAGAAACTTAGGCCAAATGTTAAAATATATAATTAATATCTGATGAAACAGATAAATAGATAAAAAATATATTATATAAAATTATTTTTGAAAATAATATATATTTTTAACAGAAAATTTTTTGCAATTATTACAAATTTTTGTAAATTTTATACGGCCACATAAGAACAATATTTTTATTTTCCTTTCAGTCTTCATACTTTTATCTATTTACTATAAGCAAACGAAATATATACTATAGTAAGACATAATTTGAATTTTAAAAACACTAGTACAAAAAAATTTGTAATAAATTCTGTATTGTTAATTTAGTATTAAAATAATTTCAATTGACAGGCTATATAATTAATTGTCTTATACAAATGAATATTTTATTTATAATTATGTATCTTTTATTTTTATATATCTATTGTTTGATAATAAATATAACAATAGTATACAATATTTTTGTTCGAAGCTGTAACTTTATGAAATCATAGCTTGGATGAAATTTTATATAATCTAAATACTAAAATAAGAATCTCAAATTACTTTATAAATCAGTATCAAATAATTTCGTCAATACTCTTATAAGCTAAGTTTTATAAACTTATGCAGTATTATTATTTTAATAAACACAGTAATTAAAATTTAAATGTTATTGTTTCTATAATCTTGATAATTTTTTTCTGCATGTTCATTTTATTAGAAAAAAATAATGAATTAGAATTAATTAATTATTTAATTAATTACAAAAAATAAATAATTACTATATATTATAAAATATTTTAATATGTCTTTAAGTAATCATTTTCCTAAAAATAAGAAAAATTACTGTATAAAAAATTCACATATGAGATTACAGGAAAAATAATAATTATTGCAGATATATACATATTTCGTCAAATAACGTTTTGAAATTTGTAAATATTTTATAATTATTGAAATTTTTTCTAGAAAGCACAGATTTAAGCACACGGGATAATCGTTTATAAGCATTATATTAACTATCACCAAAATTTATATTTTCAGAAAGTTGCAAATTTTTTTGTAATTTTTATTTATATACGTATTTATAATTTACTTGATAAGCTAGCTACAATGAAAATTATAAAAATAATCGATTATTATTTCATTAGTTTTTATTTAACAAAAGTTGTATCATCATTTTTTTTTAATGTTCTGCGCGAATTATGAATACCAAAATGAAATGAAATTTCAATCTAAGAGATTACGTAAATTTCTGTTATAATTACATCTGAAAAACATTTTTTAATAAAATATCCATAAAAAGAAAATGCAGAGATTTTATTCTTTAAAAGCAATGATTAATTGCCACATATTAAATGAATAATGTTAATATTAAGCTTAATAGTTTATTTTTTAACAAATAAAAAATATTTTTGTATGTTTTTTCTGAAAGGAGAAAAGAAACATCAGTATTAAAGTAATTGTTATCTCCAACTATCTACTTTTTCTTTCCAATGTCTTGATAATACCAGAAAGCAATTTAGAAGCAGCATAACAACTCACAGTCGCGAGTGACTGTTGTGACACCATCTACATTTAAAGATTTCCAGACACTCCAAACATTGCATGTGCTTCCATGCAGACGATGACAAGCAAGACGGGAGATGAATTTTTGATAAAGCAAAATATATTTTGTTTTTCTTTTATTACATTTTATATAAAATTCATGATAAAAGAATACTTCTAGTGAAAATATTTTTTGAAAGCGCATACCATTTTGATTAAAGAAGACATTATTAAATAAAAAAAATACAATTAATAATTGTATTTGTTTTTAAAATAATTATTAAGCCAAAATATTTAAGCTTCATCTTTCTCTTCTTTTCATATTAAAATTCATTACTTATAATATACGGTATTTACGACTTCACAAATTTTTTTAATTCTGATTTAATTAGCAGCTGATAATGTTCGGAAAGACTCATATATTAAAACAGGATTTAGATGAATAATAATATGGCGTTTAGTTACTAAATTAACAAAATGTACAATTATTATTTACTTTACAGATTTTATAACATATCACACAAAATTTTCTTTTTAAACTTTAACATTCTTAGTCTTAGCTAATAAAATTTAATACTTATACGTAAATTTATTTTTTATTTTTTGTTATAAAAAATTATAGAAACTTTGAAAATAAAAATATATCAATGATTAATTATATTGAAAACATTTTCTACACAAGAAAACGAAAACATTTTCAAGTACACAATTATATATCATTTATTAGGAAGTAAATGTTGCTCGAATCAGAACTCAAAAAGTGCAGTAATTCGGAAATAATTATTGTATTTTTGAAGTTTATCTTGTATATGCCTAATTAAAATATACATCCTTGATTTATTAATATTTATCTCCATGAAAAGCTAATTAAATATAAATAAATATATATATATTGTGCATGCAATAATATTAATATAATGTGAAAAGAATTTTAAATTTATTTTTCAATCTTGATAAAGAAATCCTAGCGAAGTATAAAATATTTATTATTAAACAGATTTTAAAGTAACGTTTTTTTTATTTTTATTGACAGAAATTTATAGCTTTTTTAAAAATTTTTTGTCGCTATTTCTCTATGCAACAATAAAAATAGCGAATGTAAGAAAATATTGCTTTATTTAAATGTTTTTAATTAAATATTTGAAATTAATATTAAAAATTCTGTAATTAGGCTCGAATTCTGAAAAATAAAACTTTTTCTAATTTTATAAAAATTTCTAATTCTAAATATTGTATTAATTACATATAATGAAATTTAAAATATTTATTTAAATGATAATCGTTTATAAAAATGTAGTAAACGATTTGTGAATATAGTAGAGTATAGTATTTCGTATAACTTGATAAATGGGCGAAATACAAAATTTATCATCATCAAATTGCAATATCAAAAACTTGAAAATTTAAAATATTCAATATTTAATAAATTGGTTAGCTATAGTAGTATTATATTTTTATAATGCTAAAACTTTTACTTTTGTTCTGCCAATCAACTCAAAATCTGTAATGATGATAATGTATAAAAATCTAATTATGTCAAAGCATTATATAATTTTTATTTAAAACAGTAATAATTTATATTTTAAATTTTATCATTTATAGAATGTAGGCTGTTCAAAGGAATATTTGAAATTTAAAGTATACTATTTTACAATTAACTGAATATTTCAGTGTAGACTATATGAAATATAGCCTCAATATATTTATATAAATACATAATATAAAATTAATACAATATTACATAATTATAAAAAAAGTTTGAAAAATCAACATTTCCAAATAAATCTATTTTGTATCTTCAAGGAGAGCTTATCGAAAGTAACTATCCATATATTGTTATACTTAATATAAGAATATTAGCAGCTATCCTTACAATGCAAAACAAATTTACTGTCCAAATTATTCGATATTTTGATTACTTTTTGAAATAACGAACATTAAATATTTAAAAGCATATTATTTATTTTATTTATCATTATTCTCGTAATATATATGTGAATGTTTTAAATCATCTAATCAGATGAGTCGATAGAAACCTCTCTTCACGTGGTAATTTGTCCCCGACTGGTCATGTTAGACTACTGATTACAAGGTGGTATATTATCTTCTATACATATTATTTTTTTTATGCTTTTCATTTACATCAATAAAGACTTTGGTTGAAATCAATTTACATAAATTTTATAGTTATAGTGTCGAACAGAAATGATAAATGGGAATAAAAGTTTGAAATCAGAGAAAATATTTTTGAATTCTGAATTTTCTAAATAGAAATAAAGATTTTTATGCAGTATTTGGATAACCCAAACATTTAAAAATATTTTTATTGGAATTGATTTGATAAAAAGTAAGCGTTATTATATAATTTTATATTCATATTTAAGTACTATCTATATTTTAATAAATAGAAAAGTGTATACTATAGTTTCAACATTTACATATTAAAAAAAAAATTAAATCCAATCAATTAAATAAATTTAATTACAGAATTTTGTTCCGTTTAATATATTACGTAATATTCCTTCTTTTGTTTTCTTTGCATTGCTGTACAGCAGGGATGTCAAACTCAGTTCTTATAGAGGGCCACTTAAGGCAACACAATATTAAAAGGACCGCATTAAAGGACAAAGCAATGTTGAGAGGCCGGCATCTAAACATTCAAATCAGTTGCATTTCCACACTTTTTACAATAATAATTCTGTTTCAGGAGAAAATTTTTTTTCAAATATTATTCTCCTAAAATTTTGAAAATGGAATGTTTGAACACAGATGTATCTATTTTGCATTCATTATCAATTCTCCTATAAAACATTTTATAAAATAAAAAATAGATAAAATTACGCTTATTTAATTTATTATTTGAATTAACAATTTTTTCTTGTATTATCCTGTTTACGAATTAAGATAGAAATTATACTATTATTTAAAAATGTTTATGCGAGTAGTTCGCACTGAAGAGTGCTAGGAATCGAATACGAATCACGGACCGCGTGTTTGACATGTTGGCATGTCTGCTGTACAGGATGGTGCAGACCGACTGATAGGATCAAAACGCTTCACTAAAATAAAAAATTTCCTTTATAAATGGTAGACGTATTCGAAAAATAGACTATTCTTTCCAGCAGAGATCGTTATTAATTTAAAATATCATAGTTAATAAATAACTTTTTATTTTTATATTGTATAAATATTCTTATTTTTATACTTGATTTTTATTAATTTATTTACTCCAAGCTTTAATATTAAATATATAATTTCAGAACCTGGCTAATTTATAATTTATACATTGGTATTAAGTGATGAAACAAATTTGAAAATGGAATGTTTGAACACAGATGTATCTATTTTGCATTCATTATCAATTCAATATATATGTATTACAACATAATGAAATCATGTTGTTTACATCTGTTGTCTTTTAAGAGTTGAAAGCTTACTAGTCCAACGATGACATCATTATTGTTTTGGTTTTTTAAAATAGTACTACACTATAATAATTAACTATAATACTATCGAACTATATGTATCAATTCAATAGCATTATCATATGATCATTGTCATAATTTTAATTTTGTCTTCAAGTACCACATCTTTATTAAATCAGCATCATTACATTAAGCTTTTAAAGTGTATAATAAAAGCTGAAATCATGTTATATACTTTCAGCTTTTAACGTCATTTTAAAAGTTTAATATAATGTTTAATTTAATTCCTTTCAGTAATAGTTATAAAATTTAATCGGTAATTATTAATATATGTGATATAATAAAAATAAATAACTTCCAAGATACCTATCAACGGTATTTACACTTTCAAACCAGATGATTAAACCAAATTCCAGAACAATATATAGTAAGTTATACCTAATTTGTTACTATGTGACAGAATTGCCTTTATTTAGTTATCAGTTAATATGTTGCCAATACAATAGTGTACTTCTTTAGATGCTCTTTATCAGTGTATAAATTTTCTTCCTCTTAACATTTTATAAACAATCTATAAGATTACTATTTATTTTTCTTATAATGTAATGCAATCAAGCTCAATTTGATTTATTGAATTTTGTATATATCACTAAAATATCCTTTCAATTATTTATGGCTTCTTTTACTGTTAGTACTCTTAGTTCAATAAGATATGTTTTATTCTTATATTCTCGCAACAATAAGCATTCTTTATGTAGTCACTTTCACTATACAATATATATATATTTATATATATTCTTTTCACTAAATTTCTTCTCAAAGTAAAAACTTTCTGGAATCTATTTTATGTATGTTCTGAATCTATTTTATGTATGCTGCTACATGCTGAACTACCTCACTTCATTTCAATGTTGAATAAGTACTATAGTATGTTTTTTACAAATAATCATTACACAAATATGAATTTTTATTTTTCAAAATTAAACTCTGAGAGAGAGATCATGTATTGCAAAATATGGTATTTAAATTTATTTCTATTATATCATAATATTTGAAATCAATATTAAAAAAAAATAATGTATAGACTAACAATTAGTATATTTCAAAATAAAATTCAATAATCTTTAAAAAGTGACAAAGTTATATATATAATAGTAAAATATATAACTTTGTCACTTTTTAAAAATGATTGATTATTATTGATATTAATTATTGTAATATATATATATATGATTTTTTTTATAATAAATATATTTTTGCAATACATATTGCGATAAAACATTTTAATTCATCAAAATTAAATAATCTCAAAACAAAAATTAAGCAAAAAAATTTTTAAATTACATTTTTACCCATTCTAATATTTTTCTATAAATCAGTAAATGGATTTAAACATTTCAACCAAAATCATCAATTATAATAAAATATAAACTAAGAAGAATAATCGTAGAACTAAATTAAATTTTAAAATTTAAAACAACATTTTAAATTTCATTTTAAAATATCAAAATACGGTAAAATTGAAAATATGGCTGCTAGCATTAAACGATAATTCAAATAAATTTTTATAATATCATTAATTAATTATACTAAAATTATTATTACGCTTCTATTTTAAAATTTACAAATTATAATTTCGAGGTTATTTCGATAAATGATTAGTACTTGAATAACCTTGAAATTATTCCCTATAAATTTGTTTCATTAAAAAAAAAAAAGATAAGATCGCAAAGTGGCTGATATATCTATTATTCAGATGATTATATGCTAATACATCAAGTCAGTTGGGATCGCACGAATAATACATTTGCCTCTGGCCAAACACTCCACGCTACATATCAATCGTCCCCTAAGGAAGTTACAGCTGCTAGTCGCTTCAGACAAAATTTAGCCAGCCTGAAAATAACAGGAAACATGTTGTTAACCCTTTCCTCCCATCTCTCAACTTAACAATTTATTAGAGCATATCATTAGTTTTAAAAGTGCATTATAATGCACTTTTTAAAAATTTTTGTTTATAATATCTGTATTTTTACAATAAAAATATAAATCTGTGATAATTTCAAATGCATTTTACAAAAAATAAATATAGAACTAATTTAAGAATAACTTGCCTTAAATATAATCGGCTTGCACTATTCCATTTTTAGTTAAGTATCAATTTAAAAAATTAAAAAAATAATTTATAATTAATTTACATGAAAACAGTATAATATTAGTAGTTTTTATAAATTATTCGCAAATTACTTTTATCTTTAATTTATATAGTATATCTTAATATTTTATTAAGAAATATTTTACAATATATTATAGAAATATTTCAAAATATATTTTTGCATTAATAAAGTCTATTTATAACCCCTTAACTGTTAATTAAATATTAATCAAGCAGCTTAAATTATTATTCATTTTTCATACATCTGCTGCAACATTTAGTATTAAGTTTCAGGACAATAAAAAAGCAAATCGAAAAGTCAAACGAAATAAAAATAAATCATATTAATCGGAAAATTTTTAAATGCAAAATCATCATTATACTGTAATTATAATTTTTGTAAAAAAAATTTGCTCGTAGAAGAATAAAATGGTTGAAATTCAATTATACAAAAATATTAATTAATAAAATGTTTTTAACAAGTAAATATCACAGAAGTTTTAAGAAACAAGTTTTTTATTTTTGTTAAAAAATGATTTTTTTCAATTAAAAATTAAAAAAAAACTTCAACTTTCATTTCGAAAATCTTGTGAACTTTCTATTTCTTTCAAAGTTTTTATTATTAAACTATTTATATACTAATACTACAATCTCGATATAACGAAAAATTTGCGTATTTACGTAAAGAAAAATTTCGTTGAATTAAAAAATATTTGAATACTGTATTTTTATCAATTATAAAAATATGAGGAATTAATTCTGAAGAAGTAAAAGGATTATAAAGGAATAAATCACAAATTAAAATTTATGGAGCATATTTAATAATTTGTAATTTTATTTTCTAATGTATATTAAATAAGGCTATTTTTTTGTAAGCTTTCTCTATATTCATTTTCATAACGTATACCTAAGATAATAAAATATTCATTAACTTCTTAATTTTTTTTTAGAAGAAACAGATACGTAGGATGATGTCAATATTAGAAAAAAAAACAGCTAAGTTAATACTATATACTAATTTACGGTTTACTATACAAATATTTTTCTAAACTGAATTCATAAAACTTTTCTTATTGACGACATCATTTAATTAAATGATAATAAATCACTTGAGCCATAGAATATAAATCATTTGATAACACTTATTTTAGAGAAAAACATGCTTGAATTCACTACACGATTGGAATCTCAAATATAGTATTTCAAATCGTATGATGAGCTTCAATTTATGATCGAGGACCAAATAATATATAACCTTCCATATATGAAGGTGATGTATTGTTGGTTCTCGATTAAAATTTTCCTTTTTTTTTTTCATAGAAAATTTATATACGTAATATTTCATCATTATATATGTAATATTTATAATAATAAATTTTTATATGGTATTTAATTCATTTATTGTGCAATAAAGTCTTGGTCATATATAGTCTACGCCTATACAGTCAGTACAAAATTTATATCTATACAGGATATATCGATTATTTAAACTTATTAAGGATAATTCAAAATTAACCAGTAGCTAAACAGTTCTAAATAAACTGACAAAAAATTTATAGACAAAATCATAACCGTCTGAAATTATTTATCAAAGCGATTAAAAATTTCACATACAAATCATTGAAAAGTAATTGAATTAATCGAATAAAAAGAAATTTTTACTCTCTGTCTTAAAACATTTGAAAATGAAGACAGTACTAACGAAAATTTTAGTGCTAATCAAAATATTTCGATAATTATTTCAATTTTGATATATAGTACAAAATTAAATATTTTATAAATCAGACTAATCACTATTAATAAATGCAATAATGTTAGTTATCGATTTTTGTGCGAATATCATCTGAATTGTACATATTTTTTTAATAAAAACAGTTAAGAGATTTTACAGAAATTTGTGTGTATATAAATTTCTGTAAAATTATCGACACAATCCAATTTGTCAGCATTAACTGTGATGCTTAGCTTTTCACTAGCAAAATGCTACTAGCCAAACGAGTCCACTAAGACAGAACTCTGCCAAGTCTAGTTATTGTATTCCATGCTGTAATTGGACTATAATAGTTAAGGACATGAATGTAAGTCTAATTATCACTCTACAGTCATCGATCACTTAGAGAGTGATATCTTGCATGACTGCAGACTTAAACAGCAAAATGGCAATTTAACGACTTATATTTTTTTTGCTTATAAAATACAATAAAGTACTGTACATCAAATTTATTCTATATCGATTTCTCTATTTGAGTTATAAATTGCGTGAGAACAGAAGAAATGACGATATAATAATAGTTTATTATGAAAATTAAATAATAAGCTTATTTAAATAGTATTCAACAAGGAAAAATAAATGTATGTGAAAACTATGAAACAAAAATTAAACAAAAAATTGTTTAGGATTTTGTAAACCGATTTTCTAATAGAAACAAAAATTTTTTCCCAAAAGGTCAAAATAATCTTCATTAAATAAATTCTTTTCACACTACAAAATAAAGTTTAATTTTTCTTAATTTTTATTTAGGTAAAACAAGCGATTGAAATATGCTGTTACAGCATAGTTTAACTGACAGAATCTCTGTCTTTAAAATGGCGTCTTTTCATAGCTAAGGATAAGAGACGAAATGAGAGAAATGCCCTCCTGCGTCTCTATAGCAACTGAACCAGTCAATCGCGACGGTGAATGCATACACATTGCAATCTGTCGACAATAAGAGAATAGTCATTTATTTCACTAGAGACAAGGTGAATAAAGGAAAAGTTTGTCAGTTAGACAAGCAAATTCACTTTTCTGCCATCTAACATTTGATGTTGCAGATAATCGAAATGTGTGAACAAACATAATTTCTAAAGCACAATAAAAATTCTCTTTCAAATCATCATTCAAATATTAATTTTTTTAGAAAATTTAAATATTTTATAGACTACTGTACTAGCTATTGCAAAAAGGAATACCGTAAGTAGCAATAAATTTTGACTAGAGTAATTATAAAAGTGATAAAGCATCTTTAAAATATAGAAAATTATAGATTTATTTAAAATAATAGTGCATAACTATATTTTATTATTTAATAAACATTTATATTAAATAAAATAACTAGCTTTAATATATGTATATTATAAATAAAAGTTATATAGAGTAAATCTGATTCGCATTAATTTAAAAATTTTTTAATTAATTAAAAATTTAATCGAATATAGAACACAATATAAGAATAATTTTAATGAGTTTAAAATATTCACATATTTTATACAGTATAGTTATTTTATTAAACGATATTTAAATTCATATAAAATCCATTTTGATTAAAACTTTTCTAATACATCTGAATCTAAAAATACTAAATTACAAGAATTAAATAATATAACAGTGATCTAACTTTAATTTATTATTATAAAAAACTTATGCCATATGCCTCATACAGTATAATCAGAGATACTCAAAAGTTTATTGGTTAATTCAAAGAAAACTGATATATGTACTCTGTAATAATTTATTAATTATTTGATCTATAATTCATTCGACAGAGACATTAGTAATTCGGAATATAATACTCCAATAATATCAAAAACAACAAAGAACCGTTCAAACGACAAGTTGAATCGATGATTTTCTTATTGGAAACAGCATAATTATTAAATCTGACTTCAACAAACTTTATTATTGTATCGATATTCGACAGTTATTGTGAAGATAGACTGGCAATATTCAGTCAAATTTCTGACGTCGTTATAACGATCCCACATGATATTCTGCATTGCATGAAGAGTATTTTCCAACTGATCATCCATGCATATACAACTGTATTAGCCTTAGAGGATTTTCAATACAAGCAACTGAAGTACATTATTGCTCAAAAGCTCCTACATAAAATAATCTATATTTTATTTAATTTTTATCTACTTTATTTTATCTTTTGTTTTTTTAAAAAACAGCTTTTTTATTTATTTACATTCTTGATATTTTTTAGAGAAATTCAAGTGTAATGTGCAAATATAGCATTTGAATGTAAATCTATAAATATAAAATTCGAAACTATACATATTTTAAATTACAATATTTTATATTAAAATTTATTAATAGGTCTGTAGCAAAAATAATTTGAACGATTCTAAAATTAATGCTTTCGATAGTTCCAATACGTTTGTAAATTCACTACAGTATTAAAGTAATTAAAACTGAAATTATTAAATCATCAAATATTGATTTTTATTCACAAATAGCTGTATACATAATTTAATAGGCATTTCAATGCAAAATTCAAATATTACTAATTCTTTTTCCTCTTCTTCATTTACTGAAAATTTAAGAACATGAATAACAATTGCGCAAGAAAAAGTTGTTTGAATAGCGATAATCAATTTTTATCTCATTTTATCACTATGTTAACTTTTGAAAATAATTATCAAAAATGAAGTAGAACATCAAAATTTTAAATATTTAATAAATAAAATTCACATAATTAATATAAACCAGATCAATTTCATTTTAAGGCATTCCATAATGCTAACAACACAATATTACAAGGAGTAAATATGATTAAAACTGATATATATCATATCAGAAATTATTAAATAAGAATTATTTACACATTACTGTATATCAGATGAAATTAACTGTTCAAATAAATTTCATCCTATTAGTAAATAGTAAGTTAATTGTGGTATAATTTTCTCTGAATATTAAAAAGCATTTTTGATATTATCGGAGTACAAATTTCTCTGATGTTTGAGTCCTAGGTCATTGAACATCTTTCCTGTGAAATCTCCGATAAGAAATAACTCAAAGAAAAAAATCGTTAAATGTCAAGTCTGGAGAGAGAAGTCAATGCATAAAGTTTCCTAGCTTCCATTAATTAGTTTATAAGAAACAAAATATTTTCGAATATCTCGAAAATTATAGACAGACCAATTGTCCAATTTTAATTAAATATGCAACATTAATGAAGTCATCTAACGTATGCGAGAGAATGTCGAATATTCTCTCACCATATTTTAAATAGCGCAAAATTGTGTTGCGATATAATTATTTTTCTTATTTAAATTAATATCAATTTAAAAATAACGTATGAAACTGAAATATTTCAGCCCAAATATTCAATTTTTGAAATATTACATCAACCTATGTTGAATGAGAGTTCATTTTTGCTAAACTTCTAAATCAATAAACAATTCATTTGTAAAAAGATTTTATTGATAAAAATCTTTCCGATTAGTCAATTACATTATAATAAAACGAAATTCATTACAGATTTCGTTACTCAAGCTCAATTCTTTTGAGAGTGAGTTATGAAAATTGTAAGCGATAAAGTGCTTCCTTCAAATAATGCTTTAATCCTAATTTAATATGTTGAACAATTTATCTATCTCATTCAAACTATCGTAAATCTCAATCATTTTTCTAATTTTTTTTTTCGAATTATTTCTTTCAGGAATAATTCGAAAAAAAAAATTAGAAAAATTATTCTGGAGTATTATTGTGATTTTTATGGAGTACTATTGTGATTTTTCAGGAGTACTCTTATGATTTTTCAGTACTACTATTGTGATTTAAAATAGGTTGATCTTATATTTAATATTGAAGAAATTTATAACGTCTACAATGTCACTTTATCAAATATAATGGTGATATATACTATCTAAATCAGGGTTTACTGAAATGTAATATCTAATTCATGAGATCAAACTCAATTCTTATTAGAGCAGTAGTGTCAAGATGTTTTAGCTATTTATTTAAATACATGTTACAGTCAGAAAATTATTACAATTTAACGTTAATAAAGTAAAGATGTAGTTTTAAAATGTAACGTACTCAACCTGCACTGTGTTATTAGTAATTACTATATCAGTAAAATATTTTCCTTTCATCGTAATTTTATTTTAAAATATTCAGCCCTTCATTTCTTTTCGAATTGCGCATTCGGCTACCATGCAATTTGAGTTTGAGACCACTGTATTAAAGGACCATTTAAAAACAATAGAATGTTGAAAGAGCCGCATTAAATGACAAAGCAACGTTGAGAACACCGCATTAATGCAACCAATTAGGAATGCAAAATTGGTTGCATTCCTAATTGGTTACATTATACAAAATTTTAAAAAATTAAATATATTCTGTAAAGAAATGAAAATATATAAAATTTTATTTAATTTATCATTCGTATTAATGATGTGTTCCTGTGTTATGCTGTTAACGAATTACGAGTGTAATTAAATTAGTTAAAATAACCATTGTTCGAAAATTTTTAATGCAATGGCCGCACTGAACAGTGCTAAGGAACGCATGCAGATTGCGTGTTTGACATGCTTACGAACTTCTAATAAGAAATATATACAACTTTCTCTATAAAAAATGTATTCAAATGTATGTTTAATGTTCAGCTCTATTAATAAGAGAAAATTATTGAATTGAAATTTAAACAGTGATTTTGTAATAAATCACCCAGTTTAATATTTAAAATTGATGATAGATTTGTATGCAATATTATATATAAACTTATATAAAATTAAATTATTTTAAAGTTTTAATATTTTTCGAATATGATGGGATGATACGCGAATCAGAAATCCATAATGATTTGGCTAGCTCTCAACGAAGTCGACAGATTCATTGAAAGATGAGGATCAACGGGCGAAATTTGAGCATCCCTGAGAAAATGGGAGAGATTCAAGATTTGATTCTAGACTTCTATGAAAAAAATTACAATATCATTGGTATATTTCAAATTTATTTCATCATTTTTCTTCTTCGGTAGATATTGCTTATATAATTTATCAATAAAACGAAAAGCAAAATAAATATTTAAAGTATCTTTTATTTGAATAATAATTTTATACACTTTTCGATTAATAATTAAGGAATGAAAAATAAATAAAGGTAAATTTTCCATTAAAATTTCTTTAGGATATCATATTACGTTGTACACGAAATCTTTTTCTCCTACTAATTCATCTATAAATGTATACACAAATTATTTATTATTAATTGTAATTAAAAATTATTACTTATTTACATTATAAAAATTATGCACAGAAGTTAGATAGAAAAGAAATTATTAACATTCTAAAAATAAGAATTTCATTTTAGTAATGAAAAAAAATTTAATATGATTTCTCTATACTGCGAACAAGTAAATAGGCAATCCTACGTTAAGTTTTAAATATTTTTTAAAATGATTTTTTAAACAACTGCATACAATATATGAGCCTCTCAGAAGCCAAAGCGTAACTCCATTTTTTTTTTTTTTTTTAATAAATTTCTCAATTTTAGCACCAGAGCATATGATTAGTACCCAAACGCGTGTTTGCACTAAAGTTGAGAAATTTACAAAAAATGGAGTTAATCAGTTTGACTATTGTGAGGTTCATATACTGATCAGAAAAATTTTAGAGAGGAAGTTGAGCTGAGCCGTTTGAAATTTAGAGTTTTGTTTAGTATTATCGATTGCAGTAATATATTATTTATCATCAGGGCATCATTATAATCATTATTAGATTAACTATAATAGTAATATTTTCTAATTATAACATTAATATTTATATTTTTATCATATTGAAAATTTTATAATCATTAATGCAATTTTTATTCAGTTTTTCTTCACTTTTGTATAATATTCAAAACGGATATTAATTTTATTCGAAAGCCTGTTTCAAATAAAATCAGCATTCAAAATAATATGAAAAATAAAACAGCAAATTAAATACCGTAATCATAATAATAAAGTACACCTATTAATAACTGCATATAAAATATTACTAGTATTGAAAATATAACATACATTATGAATATTTTTGAATATTTTTATTATGTTAATCCTAATTGAACTTAAGTTTCTATTTTAAATAAACTAGCTTCAAAATTTTGAAGTTCTAAACAGCCAATAATCCAAACTCTATAGATTAATTTTAAATTATATTTTGAAATATTTAATTGCTTTTTGAATATCCTGATTTATAATAATAATTGAACTGTTCTAAAATAACAAAACGTGCAAAAATTTATAAAATAATACAAATAACAAACACTTTAACCAGAAAACTTTCATAACAAAATTCTAAAAAATTTCTTGATGGATATAAATTACTGCAATATAAAAAATAGAAATTATGATGATATAAATTCTTATATATAATAAAAAATTCTATAGAATATTCTTTATAAATTAAGATAATTTAAAAAAAAAAATTATAAATTTTGATTTATTATTATTAAAATGTTATTTTCAAATAATAGGCCTATATTTTAAGCAAAACTTTTAATGATGGAATAAACAAAATGGAATAAATAGTTATAAAAAAGAAAAATGGATATTATTAAGAATTCCGAACCAGGTAACTGTTCTGCCAACAAAATATGCAAACTAAATATTTCGATTTAGTTATACTTACTAAAATCTAAATTAAATTATAAAACAGTGAGTGCAATTAGTTCCGATTAAGTTATGACGGCGAAAAATATTGTGAACCATCTGTTCGAAATTCAAAATTGAAAAATTTTAACAAACAAATATAAAAATTAATTAAGCCAAGGCAATAACTATTTACAGAAAATTTCCCTATACACTCATGACCTTTTAGACAGCAATCTATGTACTAAATTATTGTGATTATAATGCATTATAATTGTTTGTGACAACATAATCTATCATTTTATAGTTATATCGTTACAATTTCATATTTTAATTTTTATAGTATAAGAAAAAATAATAGCTGCTACTAACAATGATTCAAAAACATTTAAACACACACAAATTTTGAAAATTTGAATCGTAATATAATTCGTTTGAACTAATGTTTTATATTATTGATAGAATACAATACAAAATAATAATAATATACTGTATAAGTAATCTTCTATAAAAATTACAGGCTGCCAATTACTGTTATATATTTTGAAAAACTGTTTAAAAAAATATTTTTATAATGAACGCCAAGCATCTATATACACAATTTAGTTTTTATTTTTAAAATTTTTCAGATCAATTTTAATTAAACAATCTATAAATATTAAAGTTAAATAGTTAGATCTCTATACTGTAAACATTTTTATGCACGATTCAATAAATGAAAAAATAATTTTAAAAAAAAAATTAGATTTCTCCATTAATGAAATTAATTTGTTAGGATTAGTTTCATCATCAAACACTTAACAAAAAGCTAACAATACTATGGTATAACTACAATATTCTATATCCCATCTATCGTCATGAATATAATTGTTAAATAGTTCTAATATTAAACAGTATATAAAGTAATACACGTCAAATATCACGCAATTACTTGTAACATTGAAAATAATATTTGAATTAAAATTTACTAAGATGACAATGTTATCTCAGCAGATATGTTCATAAAAAAATTTATATCGATCTTCATGGTATTAAATCATATAACTGTATTGACTATTCGCTATGAAATGTTGAATAATAACTGTCATATCTGCAAAATGAATCTGTGAATCCGTAATAGTTGTTTTACCAATATGCGATTTGCAGAAGCAGGCTTATATCATTTTACATTAAAAGAGACAGCTGGAGTTACTCATGTCATTCAAAGGTTGAAATGAAAGTGTAAGTCTACTAGGAATAATAACGATGACATTTATCACAGGCATAACACGGAACGTTAAATGTCGCCATAAATGAATTCAATATGAAGTTATTCTCATATAGTTATAGAAAAAATGGAAAAGTAAAACATCTTCCTCATTATCGTTTGAAAATTTTAATATCCTTGAAAAATTCATCGTAACCTTATAAGAGTGAATTATTTATTTATACAAAAATCCAGCAATTTACAATTATAGATATTTTTATAATTACTATTATAAAATTATTTTAATTTATTTAAACATTTAAAACTACAGGAAATATAAATGTCTTAATATACTGTATTGTAAACAATAATAATTATTAGATTATATACTACTATATATAATTTTTGACATTACAGTTTTAATTTGTAAAATACTGTATTTAACTTATCCATTTAAATAAACCATTTTTAATATTTTTCGTTATTCAAAACTTTTATCATCATTTTACGTTTAGAAAACTACAATATGAAGCCAAATCTTGCTGAATATTAACATTATAAGCGAATAGCCACTGAATATGGTGAATCATAATAATCTGTATATAAATTTTAAAATGCAGTGATATATACAATGGCAAAATAACTGTACCTTTCTTCATATATTGTAATTTTTAAATGTAACTTGGCAACGATTATTTGAAAGTAAAAAATATTCATTTTATGTTGAATAATCGAAGAAATAATGATAACCATTTGATTTTGTTTAGTTGTAAACAGAATATAGTAATAAATATCATAAAAACAGGTAAGAGAAATGTGATATATAATGTTAGGTTTTATTAGTGGCCTTCCCGGTTAAAAATATACTATACAGTATTATAAAAATATGTTCCCGAATTAATGTAAAATTATCTCATATTTTATATGATAATGCAATATTGAAAATATGAAAATATGTTACAATGATCGCAATGATGCAGAAAATATGTTAAAATGATCACAAAAATAATGAAATTATTTTTGCGATCATTGTAACATATTTTCTGAATTCAGAAATTATTTGATTAATACAATACATTAGCATTTAATGATACTGTATCATATTTTATAAAAAGTGTGGGATTCAAATTTAACGCTACTGATTCTATTCAAAGATTTAATAAATCATAAAAAATTGTAATCTTTAAAAATCCAAACTAACAACAATTTATTTTTTTTTGCATACGAGTAGAACTGAATCCTTTTCGAATTATTAGTTACCATAACTGCAATTTTGAATGTTAATATGTATGAATAAGAATAAATTAATCCCATCAATTTATAAAATGTTTCATATACTGTAATGTGTTCTACTGCGATTCAATATCGATAGAAGATGCAAATAATTTATGATGATGTGCTAAATCAGCATATAGAAATTCCTGATAAAACTGAATTTGAAAGAATAATACTATGAATTTTATGCAGTGCCTTATAAATATAAACTATGGTATGTCACAATCTATAAGACTGCTTAAAGTTCTATATACAATATTTTGTTGACAGTTTCTACAATATGACAGAAGATATTGCTTTATCAATTCAACATGATATAAAATAAATTGCTAAAGTTAGAGATTGTCCTCTATTTCATTTTGAAGAACGAATTTCCCTCTCTTTCAAAATGAATACCAGAAGATATTATTGTATGAACTTACGTAAAATTTTCTGGCATATATCATCTCGTATATCCCTCAGTGTGAACTCATGCAAAGACTGGACAATCTTTTATTTAGATATTACAATTTAACGAGCAAGACGCATTCTTCTAATGATACTATTAATACCCATGACAATTGAATAATGGACATAATGATCATTGCAGCGAATCATTTAACAATTTTGTGGCATTTGTATTTGTGCAAATCTGTTTTAAAATCTTATATGATTATATTTAAATAATTGGGATTGCATTTCATAATTGAGATTATTATTATTATTATTATGACTAATGATGAACAATATAAATGAAAAATAAATACAAAATGCAAAGACATACGTAGCAGAGATATTTGGTTTATTTATTTTTTTATATAAGTCTTACTGCGTTTTATGCATACTATCACAATTATCACTGAATAGAATGCCGTTGTATTATTCTACTCTATTCTTATAAAATAGTATCATACTTCATTTACAAAAAGATTACAGATTACAAACAGATATAGAATATAGGCTATAAAATTAATCATTTGATTAATCTAAAAACTTTATAAGTATATTTGAAGATATTTTAACAAAGTTGAAAGTTTCTTTAAATCAATATACAAATTCCTTTTTTTCTTAAATTCAAAATTATTTAATAATTTAAAGTTGAAAACTAAATCAATTAATTATATTTGAACTATTAATTCTAATTGATAATTAGGATGAATAAATAACTTTATGTGAGCCAAATATAAATTATTATAAATCATGGACTAATACACTATTTTATTATAATTCCATTTATCAGGAGAGCTACATAGGACTCTGTATATGAAATCCAAGATACATTTTAGTGCAAATTTTTCTGAATTGTTTCTATTAAAAAGTTGGATTATTAAATGTTTATCTACACTGATTTTGATGCAATAACTATTTTCATATTCCATCTATAATAGAATTGATCATATATCTTAATATTATTAATTTATACTTAATATTTTTTCGTGAATTAAAAATAGAAAATAAACGACAACGAATTATTATTAATATATTTAAAGACAATTTTAAATAAGCCACGAAAAATTATTTTTCCGATTTGTCTAAGAAATTGTATATCAATCAGCTCGATGGCTGCCCGAAGCGCTGTAATTTTGCATCTAAAAAGTTCGAGATCGAATCCCGTGTTACACTTCAAGTTTTTTCAGAGGATTCAGGCTTGGCCGATTGATCTCATAAAACTATATAAACTATTGGTCATTATATTTCAATTAGCAAGTTATAAATTTCTGATTATAAATAATATTATAATCGTTATTTTTTATAATTTGTATACTTTTATATATATATTTAAATTATTACTTATTATATAAGCCTAAATAAATTAAAAATAGAATTTATACAAATCGATAATTTAATTTCTAATAAATAAATGTGGTCTGTTGAATCTTTAACCTTCTGGTTAACCCCATCACGGGTGTTGGCCAGCTCGAGGTGGGATCTAAAAGTGATCGTCACCAAATATATTCCTTATTTGATACGACGGCGTAATTCAAACTCACTTTTCAGCAAATATTATAAAATTTGTTGGAAGATAAATTAGTCTAAGAAAATTTGTCTGATGTTTCAGTAGTTCCATTGTTAGCACATTATCCAAAAATACAATATAAAAAATACAAAATACAATATTCTTTATTGTTGTATTTTCTTTATGCTGTATGTAAGTTTTAAATAATAAATAATTATTCAAAACTTTTGTTAAGTCAAGAGAATTAAAACTGATTTTATTTATATAATCCAAAATTTCAGTGTCATACTATACACATCATTTCATCTGTTGTTAAACGATACTGAAATTAAATTAAGTTGATCTTAAAAAAAAATAATAATAATTGTTTATGATATGGATTTATTTTGCAGAAATCGAGTTATTTCTGAAAAAATTATTCAATACATTCTAAGTATTGAATTTCTCTGAGAAATTTCGGATGGAATTCAAATATATTTCTATATATTTTCACGGATGTTGCATATTCGTCATTTATACTAACGTCACAAAAAGTAATATTTTCAAATATTTTTAACATTGTATAACTCGCTTGTTTTCGATACATTATTTCCGTATCTATAGGATTTATCATTTCCTATTAAAAAAATAATAATTTAATTATATAAATTATTTTCAAAAATATCTTTTTTGTATATTTTAGTATATAATCAAATTTAAAATATTCATATTTCAATAAGTATATTCTTTTTCATTATTATTTCATTAATCCGATGCATTACTTTTGCAAAATATGTAATGGAACAAAATATATAAATTCATCATTGAGCTGACTTACTCAAATTTATTGAAAACTAGTTAATATATCTTTCATTTAGTATTTAATTACATTAATTATATTTTGTTTTAATAAAAAGCTTGGGCCATTAATAGAGTTTCCGCATACGATTCAGCTCCGACCGGTAAAGTCCACGGTCTGCACATGCTCGAGGTTGTGAGTCGTATCCAAAAATTGTTGGTCGTATCGTTGCTTTTTATATCTGTTTCGGTCATATGGTCGTGTTTTCGGAATGAGTCGATTCAACCCAGAATATTAAAATTCGCCGTCAGCGGTTTAATATAACAGATGATGTTTATTAGAGATAATAGAGTACAGAATAGAAACAATTAATGAGAATCGAGAGAATTTACAATAATAGAGCATCTGGTGTCGGAGATTCGAACTAACTTTGAGTTGCTGAAGCGACTACCAATAACTTCCCGAAACGATACGATTTTGTTGTTTAGTTATCGATCGGAGTTGAGTCGTAGCTATGCGGAAACTCTCTAATATTGCACTTCAAACCTCAAATTAAAAATTGTTTAATTCTATCATATTCAATTTTAAATATGCATGAAAAGCATATACATATTCCAACTTATTGTATATCTGAAAACATGATAAACGGAATATAAATAAATCCATTACAATTATAGAATAAAACTTGGTTATGAATGCTTAACGAACTTCACTGAAATTTTATAGCCTACTGTTTTACAGTTCTATAAATAGTTAACATATAATTTTTGAAAGATAATATTTACCTAAATATTAATATTGATAAGATAAGCATTTCTTTAAATGACTAACCTGTTAACTTAATAATAAAATCAAAAATCTTAAAATTAAACAACGAAACTGTAATTACGACATATTTGATATGCTACTTCTAATTTCAATTTATCATTCTTAAAAACAAACAAGAGTGAAATTTGTAACAAAAAAGTTTGTATAATTTAATACAATAAAATTTTTGATAATCAAAGAGCTCTGACAGCATTCAAAACTGATCCAATATCCTAATTTTTTTTTTTTTTTTTTTTGAAATTTTTAAGTTTGTATCAAACATAACAATTTTTGTCAATTTATTTTCCTATGAAATTATTAAAAACTGAGATGTTTTCATATCGAAATGGTAAAATACTTTGGCACAATTATTTACAAAGAATCAGCACTTTCAGATTTTTATTCCAATATAGACTTTATCATAGTTCCCTGATCATTTCCTATCAACTGATTGATACGTAGTTGGAATATTTTATTATATGATATCAATAAAAACATTTTTATTGATTCTGGTTTGATCTAACTTGTAAGATCTGTTTAAACAGTACAAGCTTTAGATTTTTTAAGGATCAAATTATCTTGAAGTTTGCGTATTGATTAACTTATTAATTTATTAAAATGTAAATTATATACTGCCGAAAGTCACATTAAATTATTCAATAAGTCAGAAACAATTATAATTTATATTTTATGTAATTGAAATTGTATATTGTGTGTATTTGAAAAAATCCAAAACCTTACTTAGCATTATATCCAGATGATTTTAGTTCATAATGTTATAAATTGTTAAGAAACATTTTAAACAATTTCAATGAACCAGATATAATTTAATATTTAACTATCTGCAATACATATAGTATCTTTTAGTTTAGTTTTAACAAACTAAATTACTGTATAATACTAACGACCAAACATAAGTCCAATATGAATACAGTAAGTACTATACCTTTAGCCAAGCATTATTTAACAGCTGTTACTAAACGAATGACCTTTAAAGAATGAGGACACTGTGAAAATTCACGTGATTTTTTTCACAAACTATAAATGTATATATCCGACCTTGAACCTTTCAGTGTTTCAGTCCTGCTCGGAGCTAAATACAGTGTATATGAGACAACGGATTCCCTTTCAGTAGAACAAGTTTCAATGCTGAATGGTTGCTCATTATTAAACTTCTCTTTTGTTTTTTCAATAAAGAGAAATATAATGCAATATTTAAATAATACCTGACATTAACTAATTCACGAATCAGCAAATTTCATTATCTAATTAATATTCAGAAATATAAAAATTATATAAAATAAAAACGAATAACCTTCGAAATTATCGAATCTAAAAAATATAACTATTTGCAAAGCAAACCATCGGTTTTTTTTTTTCATTTACATATTATTGTTACTAACACATAATTGAAATTTTTATATTATTTGTATCTTTGTATATATATATTACATTATATTATTTAATATTCTGTATACATGTAATGCATGTATATTATTTTTATTTTTATTATACAAAATTGTATTTAGAAAATTTCGAAACTATTTTGCCTATCAGTAATTACTATAGTTTAAACTAATAATAAAAATAATAGCAACTATAAACCTGGACAATCGGCAATTAAGTTCTTTATAAAAATGATTATATAGATTTAACTATGAAACTAAAAATCGAAAGAAATAAAATATTTAATATTAATCAAAATTATTATTGTTTGTCCTTAAATAATCAAAGAAGAATCAACGTAATAATAATGTAATAAAATCATATTTAAAATTTTATAATAAAAATCTAGACATAAAATTTTGGAACAAAAATATAATTTTGCGATACATTCAATAAAAATATTAAAATAAAATACAGTATTCGTTAGATTAATTAAAACTTAAATTATAGTTTGCATTCAATAATAATTATATTTTGAATTATATATACTGCATAGTACAGTAATACCTCGACTTACGTAAACCTGACTTAGCTAAATTCGGAGATACGTAACTTGTCATTCTGCCCCCTCGCCCACTTGTTTGTTTCACAATTACATAGTGCATTTATATGTACGTACATATTTTATTTACTGATTTATTGATTAAGAGTCTTTAATTATAACAACATACAAACTTTTATAATTTGTTGTTTTCTTGGTAATAGAGAGTCAGTTAAGCACCAAATACATATGGCACCTGAAATTAGATTTGGGAATCTGTAGATATCCCGACTTAAGTAATTTTCGACTTATGTTATGCTTCCCGGTCCCACCTATTACGTAACTCCGGGGTATTATTGTATTATAAAAGAATATATTGCAGATAGAAATTCGAAATTTTCAGGAAATGTTCTACTGATCCATAGTAACCATAGTTCATCTCGAAAATAAATACGAGTAATTATCTAATTAATAATCTTGAAAGAAAATGAAAATTTAACAAATTTTATAAATAGATATGAATATATGTGAATTTTTTACATTTTTAATTTTTATAAAAAATGTTAAAAATTCTTGATGTCCATGTATAATGTGTATTGTATGTGTATATGTAAAGAAACATGTTATTTAAATTTAAGATAATTTTTAAGTTTATATGAATAAAATTTTGTACAGTATTTAGATAGAATTTATTAATCAAAATAAAAACTCTTTTGTTCGCCTATTGTTTTATAAATTTAAAATAATTATTTTTTGCATTTTCATTAATACAGTAGGCCTACACGAGGAATTATATTAAAATTACTATAGTTATATGTGACTGTTATAAAATCTATGTTGATCTAATCTTGAAAAATTACATAAACTAACAAATCAAGAAAATTAAATATAAAACTAGAATTTATTTAATATATCCTGTAGCTATTTATTTTCCTTTATATTAAAATAAGTCAATTTTTTTACTTTTATTTAAAATATATTCTAAAATAAAAAGCTTCCAGATACACAATTACATGCAATATATAAAACATTCTCAATCTTAGAAACAGAATGAATCGCAAAGAGCTGTCAAAAGGATACGACGCTCGAATGGATAAGGGATCTAATCATTGTAACAGTTATGAAATAATAGAAGCTCGGAAGAGAGGGCGAGAGAGAGAGAGAGAGAGATAGGTTGAAGTCATCCGTCACTGAATCGTGACTGGCATGGCAAATAAACAGAATAGTACGTGACCGTCATACTTAAATTCAAAACATCGATTCTCCTTTTAGTTCTCCTTCTTCACACTTCTTAAGCACATCGACTGTGGTGAGTATCATCTGATTCCCAATGTAATCTTTTGAAAGCAGCGAATAAAAGCCTTACACGTTATTGAATATTTTGTAGATAGTTGCTTTATTAGATGCTTTAAAATGTTAATAATTAAATATTTGCATTGCTTTATATTTTTAAAATAAAACTAATTCGCCAAATGTAAATATATACGGTAAATTTATAAATAATCCCTTAAAAACATCTTCAGAAAAGTGACTATTTTTAATCTGAAACATATGTCAAAATACAGTATATATAATAAAATACGTTAAGTAAATTATAAATTATTAATGTATATATAAAATATCAGAAAAAAATATAAATGATTTAATATACACTATTAAATATTAATAAATGAAAATGCAAAATTAAGCAACATATAGGTCTATGGCAATTGATAAAGTTGTAACTAATTACAGTACAGTACATACACTTAACAAGTAGAACGAGCCGTACATATATAAATTTCTGTCAATTTGTATATACAGTATAGATCATAATTTAAAAAAATTTGCTGTATTATAATATTTGCATTTAACTTTAAAAGAAATAATATTTGAAAGTTATTGAAAAACATCCTACACTTTATTTACAAAAAATTATCATAAATATTAGTACAGTAAAGCTCGTTCACATCAGTCAAGTACTTGTAATCAAGTAATTTGAAAATATTTTTGCTAATGTGAACATCTTTTTACTTGAATTCAAGCAAAATGGAAAAAGTTTATTCAAGTTTCAGATAAGTAGACGCTCGTTCTACTTGTTAAGTGTCTGGAAAGCCAACCTGAATTATGTGAACTGCTACTTAACTTCGATATTTTCAAATTTGACTTGAACTGATGCTGGTGAAGCTGTAAACAAGGTCAGTTCGAGTGACGACAGTATAAACGCAAAAATTTTTTGGATTAGAAAATTTTTCCAGGATAAACATAAAATATAATTTTTTTCATTAGTCTAATAATTATTTATTAAAAGCATATTTTGTATTTTAATTATTAGACCAATGTAAAAATTCCATTCTTTATTTTACAGATCAAAAAAATATATATCAAATAGTTCTTCTAATATAGATCTGTCACTGGAATAACATTATTTCTAACTGATTAAAACTTATTATGATAAAAGTATTTTTTTATTGTTAAAATAATTGTGGATAAAAAAAAATATGCTATCGCATTTGAAAATGACTATTTTTTCCGACTATTTTCTATAAAATAGTTCTTAATATTTTAATTTATTTCTAACAATGGCTAGAACTATCGAGTAGCCAGTATGTTCATGTCAGTGATAGCAATAAGCAGAGAGAGTGCCAAAGACCAAAGCTGGATTATGGTTAAAACAACTCCCGCATTCATTATTTTAATTGATGATATTTTGATTTAATCTACTTGCTTCGATGATTTGACCAAATATGAACAGAAGATTCGCTTCAAGTTATTTGTCTTCAAGCAATTTGATAACAAGTAACTTGACTAATGTGAATGAGACTTAACTAAAAAGAATTTTTTTTTTCATTTCTTTCTCATTTTTACGCAATAATTTATTTTTAAAAGTATATAGCAAAATTATAGATAATATAATTTAATTAAATTTTATTTATATTTATTTTCAGTTTGACTTAAATATTACTTTGTTCAGTTTATTCAATAAAAAATTAAATGTGCAACATATTTGATTATTATAAAATGTATATTGTAATTCACGTTATTCAATTATGCCTTTTTTTTGCGTTTGTATGAGATAATTAGTTTGTAGCTAGATTATTCGTAAGTCACATTTGAAATGTTACGTTTCTTGTATATGCCTCCGGGAAAGACTACAGGTGCACGGCATCTGTCAACTAACTGTATTACCACTTGCTTGCTAGGTAGGGACATTCACCTTGACTATACATTCAATCAAAACGAATTGAGAAAACGAGCCGTAGACTATGTAGACTGGACTATTCCAATTGATAAGAGCAATGTTCGAGATATTGTAGTCATAATAAGCGTGGTGGGGGCAGAGAAAGGCACGAGGATAGTTATAAAGCAGCAAATGTTGTCACGGAACAATCTATTAAATAAAGATGTACAAGTCAGTAATCGATAACTGCAGGAGTTTTCAACATCTCTCCAGTTTGAAGCATAAACATGATTAACTTACGTAAAAATAAAAAAATAAGTAAGTATATAGAAAACGAACAGAAAAATGTTCAATTAAAAATACAAATTTTGAAAAAGATTACAATAAAATAATAATTTATGTTTAAAAAATAAATTAATTAACGAAGTTAAAATTTTCTGTTAAAACAAACATTTAATTCAAATTCTTATATATCCTACGTATTTAAGTTCAAAAAATATTGTTTTAAAAATTTTATATAAGAATGAAAATAAACATCAGCATTGTAAAAAAATTAATTCTATAATATACAGATACAAATCTCAATTATAATTAGCTTTCACTTTTTAGCCTTAAGCAATAACTATCGTTTGAAGCAGCGGAAATGTTTACCAGTTATTGCAATTTAGTTTAAATTCTGAAATAATATAACAGACAAATCACCACCCTTTACAATTTTAATTAAACAATATTCTATATTAAAAGGAATTATTTTGCACGAAACTATGAAGCTATTTCTTAAATAATTTTAAATTTATATATTCTGAGAATAATTTAGTCTTTCTATGAAATATTTCATTAATAAAATTAAAATAATTATTAAAAAAATATTTAAATAATACAAAATTTGATATCGAAATTTTTTTAGTGGGGAAAAATTTATCAAATCCTATAATATACTCTCACAGAAAATGTTCACATATAAAACAGTTTTCAATAAATAGAGAATTTAATAATATATATTTGAAAATATATATTGTATTATTAAAATTACTGTATTTTTTAAATGTTTAATTTTTATAATAATTTTTCAATATAATTTTTTTTATAAATTCGCTTTCAATCAATTAATAATGCTATATTTGTTCATTTCATAACAAAAAAGAATGTGGAATCGATTTCTGTTCAATTTCACTTTATGAACCTTCATGAAGTATAAATGGATTTGACGTTCATTAGTAGTAAAGTTAAAAATATGAAAGATTTTTGAGTAAAGAGAGCTTCAAATATATATATATATACACACACATACTGTATATATAACAAACTAACAAAAAAGTAATAGCATTCATTTTCATTCTATTCCCTTTAAACATTTAAAACTGTTCTATTTAGCTGAAAATGATAATATGCATCTAAAATTCTGACTAATTATTATTAAAATTTATAACATAGTAAATCTGACAATACAAAAATAATTATATTTTAAAATACGACGTCGTGATTTATATGTATAAATTAGTTGATTTTGTGATTATATAATTTATATTTAAGTGGAAAATCTATAAAATACAATAATGAAATAGACAGTATGTAATTTTATGTATCATTAATTTTAATTGTTTTGTTTATTTCTATTAAATATTAAAAAGAGCTTTGAGCTACAGAAAAAACTGAAGTCTGTTTAATTATTTATATAACCCAAAAATAAATAAGCGTTATGAAAAATATTTTTTTCGAACTTTCGGAATGCATATAAAAAGAACTGTCATTATTTTTTTTAACACAACCAGTATTTTAAACATCATGAAGAAACTTTTTTAAGTTCATAAAAGTAACAAGCAAGGTTACTTTAACTGTTCTCATTAGCTATAACTTTTTTTCAGTTTGTGAAATGTTCAGAATTTATAAATAAACATTAATTAAAATATATTTATTAAATAAATTCGGAATGAAATTTTCTCATCTTATTTGAGTAAAAATGATTGTTCAATTGCCATTTGGAATCTTTTTAAAATTAATCAAGATTTAAGATTACTTAGATTGATGTGAAATATATTAAAAAACAAGTTAAAAATATAAGAAAAATGGCGGCAGATTATATATAAGCTCTTGAATAAATATTTCTACAATCAAGCTTAGCTAACTTATGATCTAAAGTTTATTTTGAATATAACAGCAGAAAGTTAAAAAATTATTCCAACCAACGATAATTATAATTTGTAGCAGTTTTAATTCTCCATCGTATAACTTAAATCAATTTATGACTCTAATTGTAAAATATTCTGATCAAATATATTTTAACTTTTTTTCAGATGAAATTCTGATCAATGTTTTTACATTTTGCAAAAGCACTTGATCAGAATTATACACACTATATTAAGTTTCAAATTAGAATTAATATTAATCAACTTCAAATAATGAAATAAATAATAGGGAAACCACATTGAATCAGAATGCAGAACGATTTGAAAATAAGTATTCGTAAAAATAGTCAGTATTTTTTCTCCGTAAATGATTTCAAATTGGCATACAATCATAATCTTAACTATATATGACGACAGCATCGAAAGGCAGTATTGAGTCTATGGAAGCGGCGTATTACCAACTTTTCTGACGGTATTAATGCGCACGGAACAGTCGATTTCGATGTAAACGGTAACAGCGTCAGTAAGAATGACGTTTATTTTTATGTAATTGTGACTCTGGATTTATAATTTTCAATTTCGAATAAACATTCACTTCAATTTATTTCGTTTGACAGCTAATCGTGTATCCTTTCGAGAATGACTTAAAATTACAAATTCCCGCCATTTTATAACTGTTAGAATCGATTGGAATGCGCAAAATATCATTGCACATCTGATCATCGTATATATATATTATAGACACGCAGATAATTTTACTACATGTCAAAATCATGTTGATATCGTAATTTTATTCGAAGCTTACAGCTTATTTGTCAAAACTGTCATTATTTTATGGCAATTTACTGGAAGATCGCGAAGAATTTAATGGACTATATCATCGACATAATGATATAAATGAACTTTGATTCTCTCATAGACTCAATGCTGCCTTCCGATGCTATCGTCAAGTATATAATATTAACAAGTTTCGTTTCTAGATACAAATTACATTGAAATAACCACAAAAATTTATTACCAATAAATAATGTAAACAATCTAAATGTTTTTCTTGATAAATTTCAATGTAATCTTATTAAATTCTGTTCGAGGAAACAGAAAACTTTTTATATTTTTTTATTGTAGTTATATGATTATAGCAACTATGCAAAAGACAAGCACAAGAGGTCTGAGATTAAAAAATGATGTATATCTGATATTAGGATATAGAATTATCATAATTATCTATCTTCGTTCTACAAAAATGAAAATGCGGTTCAAAAGATAAATAATAAATTCAAACGAATTGATTAAATATATAATAAAAACATTTCAAAATTATAAAGCAATAAAATATTATAAATAAATTTTTATGATCTTTAATACACGTCAATCATATATGTTATACTATACAATACAATGTTTGCGATACATTTTTGCAATAGTTCATTGTTGCAAAATGGATTTAAATTAAATATGACGATATACAGCAAATCATTTGATAAAACATTTTTTCTATAGAAATTCTGTATTTAAAACATAATACTGTATGTAATCCGGCATGGCACTGAGCCAATTAATCACTGGCATTCAAGATAAAAGAACAATCGATAATTTTCACTATTTTTTTAATTTAATTAAGTATTTATTTATATTTATGCAATCGCAAAACTTCTAAACCATCGTTATAAAGAGAAAATATAAATAACTTCTTTTTATAAACGATAATTTTTTTTAATTAGTTATGTTTTATAAAACATAAATGAAAAAATAACGCATTTATTAATCTGCACCAGAAATTAGAATAACTTTTTTTATCAATACATTTCGGAGTTTCCATAAATTAAAAACCCTGGTTCATTCATTTTATTTCAAGATTTTATCTTAACACTAAATTATTATAATGATATAGTTCACAATTTGTTTTCCTATATTTATCTGACAATTCAAAATTTCATAAAAAATGACTTGTTCAAATTTGTAAGAATATACAATGAAATAAAAAATATATATTTAAAGACCAATAAAATTCAAATTACCGAAAATTTTCAATAATTTCTTCACATTTAAAATTTTTTTTTTTTTTATTAAATTGCACAATGATGATAAGAAATGTAGAAAATAGTATATGTTTCTATATATTGTCTCTCTAAGACAAGTGAATTTGTCATTTATCTACTTCAGAAAGATTTCATCAAAAGAATACAATGATGATTTGTATTAATATTTGAACTGAATTTTCAGAATAAATAAAAATTCAGATGATATTTTCTACTAAAAATAATTACTGTAACAAAAATTTTACTTTTTTTATTCTTTGAGAAGCTTTGGATCATGGATCAATTTAATCCACACTCATTAAAAAGATTTTTCCTAGTCTCTTTTTTTGCAATTTATCACTCAAGAATAAGTACTTTTCTGTTATACAATATGTTAATTCAGCGTAAACAAGTGATTATTTGTAGGGAAGCTATCTAGACAGAGAAATATGGATTTATATCATTAGAAAAACTTTAAAAAATATTAAATGAAAATATATTTATTTGTGGATAACCCATCTAAATTCAAGAAGCAACAGAAAAATCTAAAAAAAAAACTTTACTTAATTATTCCAGTTTTGAGAAAACACTTCTTTGAACTATTTATATATAAGATTAACAATCAGGAATAAATCCATTATAGAATAAGATGAAGTTATGCAAAAATGAAGATCAAATTACTAATTCAAGAATTTATCTGAATTAAAAATAGGAAAATTCAATTAGTCAGAGGAATACGTTAGTCATATCTAATCTTACTAGAGTATATATCATTTTATAATCTTAATTGTATTTCAATTTTTTCAATTGTAATTATTCTAAAAACAGCCATGTTTAAATCAATTTACATAATTGTACTTTTTTATATAATATACGATTTCAATAGTATAAATAACTTAAAAGGGCTTTTTTACTACTGAAATGATATATAATACTTCTATGTGACTTTACACCATTTTTCACTTTCTCTTTGGTAGGTACAAAGTACCACGATGTTCCAGTGTCCACCAAAGGCCAATCATATCTCTGATGGAGTCAGCCGTCAGATGAAAGATGGAGTTCAACGAGTAGGGCCAGAATCCTCCTGAAAAATCTTTTATAAATATGGGAGCTGGAAATTGAACCCGATCCTCCAGGGTGAAAGCACAGCACGCTTCCATTTCGCGGTCATCCGGTCAACGAAATGACATAACATACGTACTGTATTCAGATTATGATAGACATTTTTTTAAAGTATGAATTTTATAAGGCAAACCGTTAGTTTTAGAATCTCTTCATTTTTCTTAATATATTTTAAAATATTTTTTAATAAATATTTTATGCATTATTTGAAATATCAAAAATCACGAGAGATTAATACGAGAAATAAATATGCAAATATAAAATACCAATTTTTGCTTATCATTCTTGATTTAAATAGTCTCGTTTTATTTTAAAAAATTAATCGAAATTAAATAAATAAATAATATTTAACCTAATTATGAACTTCTGACATTTTAAAAGAGCATTCATTGCTTTATTTCTACAAAACTGATCATTCTACCCCAGTCCAGAAAAATACATTCATTAATTTTATGTAAACTCAGTATGAAAATGCAGTAGAAGAAACAAGTTATAAACTGTAGTCGAGTTTAATAGGGAAAAAATATTTAAAAAAACAATTCGTATAAATTTAAACAAAACAATTTTTAAAATATACAAATAATGTACTCAATAGTAAAAATAAATGAAAATCTTTGCAGATTGACATGTTGATAGATGATAATTGAGTCACACATTCAGCATGAATAGCTTGTACAAATAAGAGGCATTCTTCTTCACTCTGCAAGGAAAATAGGGCATCTAAAGATAGATTTAATGGACAAAACTTTTTAATATTAGAAAGTAACTAACTAAAGCACTAATAACCCAACTTAGCTATAAATCGTTATCTGATTACTATTACCGAACCTCTACGACGGATGTGAGGCAACAAGACTGTTCTCAGATGATCACGGGCTGATCAAACCCTTGATATGACCAGCCAATATATTGAAAGATGAGGATTTATTGGTCAGATTCAAACTCAACAAGAAAAATAAGTAAAACTTGGAGATTTGACTTTGATTTCTTTAGATTGAAAGCTATTTTCTTGGCTATGCGATCTCCAAAATAAACTAGCAAAATCAAAATAATATTTATTAGGCTTTCTCTAATATTTATAAGCTTAAACTATTTTTTAAATAAATCCAATGTTTAAAATGCAAGATCCATGTTATGAATGAAATAAGTTAGTATAAATTCCTCAATCTAATAATTATAATAGATTGATATCATGGAGAGATTCAAAAGATGGGTACGATGGGAACGATCACTTCTTTAACAGTCTCAATATTTTTTAATATTGAATTTATATAATTAATTAATCAAATATTTTATATTCACTATTTATGTATTTACATATAAATAAAAATCTACATAGTAATTGTCATCAATCTGTCGATACTTATATAGTAATTCGGAATAAAAATACAATCGCGGAAAACTAAAGTTTATATATACAGTAATGCTTACCTATAGCAACAGACACAACTGTTCATAAATTAAAGAGTTAAAACATCCTTAATAAAATATGTTTTATTTTATCAATATTAAACTGAACTTTCTGAAAAAATACACGATAAACACATGCATAATAATATTTAATTGTTCATACTTATGGTGAGTCGGATGTTTAATTTGAAGGAATGAAAAGATCTGATATTCTAATACAGTATTCGTGATGGTGTCGGCTTTCACAAACCAAACCGCATAATTAAAATGAAAAGTAACATCATCATCCTCCATTGATGGACGAAATGCAACATTAGGGAAAAGTAATCTCAATTGATTTGAGAGCAGTCCAAACAACATAAAAAATGTGACAGAACATTCGCTTTTCTGTAGCTTCGTATATAATCAAAAACATCTAATATATAAAAAATGAGCATAAATAACAATACTAAAAAATTAAGACATTTGTTATAATTTAGATACGGTTACTTGATTGACGATTTAAGAGAGTAAAACAAATATTAGCCTAATACTCGCATCTAAATTGTTTTTAGGCCCTATGTAGTATTTTTTAGCACAATATGGGCTATCGCATCTAATTTTTTAAATATCTGTACTGTGCTATTTATATAGCAAATTTCGTCGAAATCGGCTGAACGATGCAACCTATAGAAAAGTTCATAATGAAAGATTCTCTATCCCCTTTATTCTGGACATATTGGGCTGAAATTTTCAGAAAATCTTAGATTACATAAATGAGATTTATATTCCAGATTTGGTCGAAACTGATCGAACGATGTGTCTATAGAAAGGTTTCTAGAGAAGAGAATCATCATTTTTTCGTACGGTCTTAGTTTAACCAAACTGAGCTAAGATTTTTTAGATTTTAACTGAGCTAAGATATCTTATATTCCAAATTTGGTGAAAATCAATAAACAATGTGATGTGTAGAGATATTTATAGAAAACGGACCCCCATTTCCTCCTTTTTTGGCCCGATTATGCTGAAATTTTCAGAGGACCTTAAGTAATCTAAGAAATATCTATAATCCAAAAAAGAAATATAACCGATATTGATGAAGGAATACAGAAATATCTATATTCCTTCATCAATATCGGTTGAATGATGCGATTTGTAGAAGTGTCTATGGAGGAAGAGGACGAGATGACAATAAAAAATGACTTTTTGTCAATTTTTGTAATTTTTAAACGGCTCTAGTTCTATTATTAATTGGATTTGAAACTTCAAATTTGTCAATCTATATCTTATTAAACAGTTTTCTCAAATGTAATTGTCAGATTAATATTTAATTTAGGACCAAAGTTACAGCGAGTTAAATTTTGGACATAATGATTCCAATAATAAACCAGTCAGTGACTATTGTACTTTGCTTAGAGTCACTGCCGTGCCTCTTCATATGTTATCTACACTGAACTAGATTATTATATACGGTATTTTATAATTTCCTGCAATTTATTTAAAATTATGGTAAAATCTACTTGATTTTCGTAGTTCAGTTCTTATGCTTATAAAAAAATCATAACAAAAACATTAAATCATAAATCATAACAATAATTTATTTAAACATTAATTAAATCATAACAATAGTATTTATTTAATTATATTTTAACGAAATGTTTACTTTACATACTTGATTCTTTTTGGGCATAAAATGTTTAAAACAAATCTCATTTGTACTAATCTAACAAATAATAGTATAATGGAATATTGTACAAATTGCAAAACATTTCCTTTAACATTAGTATAGTATTTCATTGATTTTGAACTCGAAGACGGAACATATAATGACACTGACTCAGAGTTACAGCCTAAGGTATTCAATCCATCAATCGCAGAGCGAGTTTTGGTCAATCTCTTGTTTATTCCTCCTTACAAATTTAATTAAAACTGAAAACACAATAATTAATTTATCATTATTTTGTATTATTTTTTAATTCTCTTTAAGTGTATTGTTACTGTTTATTTACTTTTCGTTAAGATTGCCAAATCCATAATTTTCGTACCATT
>WUQG02286385.1:0-19628 GCA_011317285.2 Androctonus mauritanicus | reverse complement strand
AATAATGAATTAAAGTAAAATTTATTATTTAAAATTATTTTAATTTTTAATTTGTTTTAAGTTATTATTACGATATTTATTAAAAATTAAAAAAAAAAACAATTTTTTTTCACTTAAAATATCTATGAAAGGGAAGGTGGGTTAGTGACTGTTTTACATCACGTGACCGGCCGAAGTCTACGTCAAAAAAGACGCCTATGTCAATCATCTCTAATCACTTGACATGTCCAGCCTTTTCTTGGAAAAATGGCGGCATCATCCGCGCTGAGAAAGAATCCACTCGATATTGTCGAGGTATGAATTGTAGACGAATAAAATCGAAAACGTTCAATGCTAAATCAATGCAGAATGCGTTCATTGATTTGTAAATATACAGTAATTATATTTACAAATTATTGCTTATTTTAGAACCAAAGAAGTCTTACGTTCACCGCCAAAGCGAACGAAAGTCTCCTATCTAGTATTTGACAAATATTGCAGGCTCGACTGACGAAGGACCAATTCAAAGAGCACTATATCGTTTGATTTGCGTATAGTCTCCGGATAATTGTGCAATATCTTACGTGAATAAATTATTAGCGGTATATTATTTCCGGGCATCCAGCCCGGAAATACTAGTTCTTAAGCCCGACAATAGGGATAACTGGAACGGTTACGGAGAAAGACCAATAGGCGCTTACCTCGGAAAAGGAGTCCAAGTTCTCTTTATGCTGAGCTACGAATCTGACGTTTGTGACGGCCCTCTCCAGATCCGGACAGGCCCTGGCTTCCGAAGTTCCCGGACTAACGTCGTGTTCTAGCATTTCGGACACGGCGAACATGGTTCCGTGGTAAGAACATTCCATTTCTAAGACTCCCGGCTTAATCATCAAGGCTTCGGGCATTTCCACTCTTTCCGGCGGCTGTCCTTCTGCCTTGTCCTCCGCCGAGTCGTCGGAAGTAGGCCGATTCATCCTCAACATTTTGGGCAGCACTTCTAGAAACACTTTCCGTACCCAAGGCTTCATTTTGTGTGTGGACGGCGATCGAAAGTTGACATTGAGGACTACGATAGTGACGAAGACAGAAAGGGATACGAGAAACATGGTGAAAAGCAGATATTTTCCTAGCAAAGGAACGGTCAGAGAAGTGGGAGGAATTATCTCCGATAGCAAAAGAAAGAATACGACCAGAGACAGCATGATGGATATACTCAGCGAGACTTTCTCTCCGCTGTCGGAAGGTAGATAGAAAACCACTACCGATAGAATGGAGATGCCCACACAGGGAATGATGAGATTGACCGTGTAAAACAGGGTCTTTCGTCGAATGGTGATGTTGAAGGTGATGTCAGGATAGGGCTCCTCGCAGCAGCTGTAAAACTTTTCCTTTCGTTTGGCCGGTACGGCCATGATATCCCATTCGACATTCAGATTGAACTCTCTCAGGTCGATGCCGATATCGATGTCTGGATTATCTTCCATTTGATGCTTATGCTTTAGATCCACCTGAAAAAAAGGATAAAATGACTCAATAGCTCAGCCAGTTATTTACAGGCTATTTGTATCTGGCCGAAGAGAAAAGGACGGAAATGATTCGGTCAAGCGGAAATGATTCGTAGCCTTATTTAAATCCGTAACGGAGAAGAACGTAGAATTAGATTAAGTTAATTAGAAATCCAAGCCCGAAAAAATGAGAAAACAACAGAATTTACGTTTCCTTATAGTTTGATATCCATATAGGTTCATATTCCTGCCTATTCCATTCTAGTACAGATAACCCAGAGTACTTAAGTGGTTACGATTAGTGACAGACAGTTTTATCCCGACACTCGGTCTATAGCGGCGATTCTCAAACTTTTGGGTTCCGCCTACCACTCAAGGAATATCGAAACGTCTCCGTACCACCACTATTTATAAAAAATTTCGGCATCAAAATATAGAAATAGGGAAGCGAATAAAAAAATATTTATTTCAGTTTTTTGGAAACCAAAACATAATTACCGTAATAATTCGCAAATAAGAGGCAAACTAATAATTTAACATTTCTGAGGTAAGACCTAGCTGCGCTTGCGCGTGCCATAGTAGCCCGTAGCTATTGCCATAGTAGCGCGTTCTCTGGTTACATGGAAGAACAAAAACAGTGTTCACCAATTGTAATTTATCATCGCATGCCATGGACTGAACAATCGTATTAGTTTGGAGTTGGCTATAGTTCCCACTATAGCCAACTCCAAACTAATCTATGAGGACAGCGTTAAAACCATGGCGCTGGCAATTGCGCGATATGGCACTAAAGTGGCGTATGACCTAGGGTGCAATAAGCCTGGACATTTTTGTCTATAACAAAAAATTGGCCGAGGCAATAATCGATATAATGGAGATATAGTTTTAATTTGTTTCTTACACTAGTTTTATGCTAATTGAATAATTATTTAGCTTCGGCTTACCACCAGTAGTACGCATATACCATAGACTGAGAACCGCTGGTGTATGGCCAAGCGTAATTGTTCGAGCGAGTACTTTGGTCGGCCGGATAGCCGAGGGGGAATGGTGCCGCGCTTCCACACTAGAGCCGGGTTCAAATTCCCATCCCACTTCTCCAGAATTTTTCAGATACCCGGGACCGTCCTGTCGAATCCTCCACTCATAGCTGACCCCACTAGGAATGTGGGAGGCCCGTCAGATAAGTGGAATGCCCCGCCGCTTAGTACTTTGACCATGCAGAGGTGTAAAATTGTGTAGGAGAAAACCGAGTAATTTTCATGAGTGTCGATTAAAACCAATATTTTGAAAAACGGCTAGATGTATTCATTTCAGTATATATTTTCCACTGAAATTCGGTAACATTAATGTATAATTTATAACAATTATTTATATATTTTATTTAATTGGCTTTAAAATTTATCTCTATCTCCGGCGGTAGATTGAATACACCATTTAATATAGTTTTAATTATAGTAATTAAGCGATAAATAACGCATTTATGGTTTTTGGTCGCCCATGGCCATCATTTATCTAAAATAAAACAATATAATTTTAATGGTAGGTACAGTATTTTGTCTGAAATCTTTCAATAAAATGGTAGATTATTTAGAGGAAGAAAATTATCTGTTTAACTATAGTTTAAAATATAATTAATTAAATATTGTCGATGACCATTCTAAGTCCTTCGATATAACTAAAAAAGCATACGGAAAACTTAACTGGTAACTAAATGCCGAAAATTTTTTATCGATGTTGAGATATACGGATGCCTTTATCTACTTAATATATTCACAGATATAATTATAAGCGTACCTCGCTTTTCGGCGCTTATAAATTTAAGTTCGTGTTTTTATTTTATATCTCAAAATGAAAATTATTTGCAAAATAATGCCTAGAATCAGTATATAAAACATAAATTGTCGAGTAGACGGGCCGCGCTCGGGGTCATCCTGAAAAACTGAAAGTGTGAGACTTAGAATCGAACCTGCATCCTGCGAAGAATACGGGCAAATATTTTAAAAAGCTGCCATATGTTAGAGGGTTGTTTTTGTCAACAGATGACGGCCCACTCCATTCTGGAAGAATACTATGTGACGTGGAGAAACAAGCCCTTTCACAGGCTGTCCACCCCTGCGGAGAAGTCAGCCGGATGGTGGAGGACGGGGATCGACGGCCAGGCCCGGACCCCGTGATAAATATTTTCAAGGGGTGGGACCGAGACTCGAACCCGGGTCCTCCAGAGTGGAAAGCCGAAGCGTTTCCACGCGGCCAATCCGGCCTCTGTTAGAGGTTTTTAAGCCTATCGCTATTATGCGCTTAATGAATTAAAGGCGTAAATATATCGATAGGTTTTTATACGCATTAACAAATAACAAAAGGCAGTGATTCGCTTTACAGCGGTGGTATAGACTCTAGCCGTCGCCATAACCAGGTACGCCATAAGGTTTGGCTGAGGGGATGACCATTAATCCACCAAATTAAATAATTTTAAGTCTTTATCTGATAACGAATGATTGGATAGAATTCGTAGTTGATAATTAATAATTAATCGCATTTAATTAATATCATTATTTCGAATTGTTTATTTTATGCATTAAACAGGCAACTTTTCCATTTAGAAAGGCGCCACAGTTTGAAACCGACAAATTCGCATAAATTTATTTCCGTTTAGGACTAATCATTCCTTCGCTATGGAGTAATTTCTATAGCCAATGCCGAGATTTTCTATTATCGCTAAATGGGCACATCCGCGCTTTTAAGAAATTATGATGGAGGGAAAAATAAACGCTCTGTCTCTTAGTACTCTGCCAGTACTAAGTGACAGAGTATTTTCGATACTCGATATCAACATCAACTGACCATACTTCCTGTCAAGTCGAGTGGAGGATAGATTCAACAGCCTGGTTTGGACTTCTCCTGAGAAAAAATCTGCAGATACCAGACTTTTGAATTGAACAGGGATCTTCCAAGGAAGAAGCGTAACGCTACTACCGCAGCCATCCGGCCAACGAAGGAAAATATTAGAAAGATGGCTACTTCCAACGATTTCTGTTCTTCTCACCGGAAATTAATGATCTATATGGTGGTACGGAATATGACCTTCCGAGACTCGAATCATGGCTGTAAAATCGGCACCTCTAAAACGGAAATAATGGAAAAAGTGTTAAATAGGTTGGTATTAGTGACACAGAAGTATCACCAAAAGGATGGCAGTTAACTCCGTCTCAGGATGGTCCATACATTCTGGATTGCCTGCTCAATGTCAGAGAAACTACATCGCCCGCCACGTTCAGTTGGAAGTACTTCGTCCAAAGCAGTGGAGTATTGAGAGGCAGTGCCGGATTAATTATATACGAGGCCCTAGGCACTAGAATTCTTCAGGGCCCTTATTAGAACAAAATTATTAGAAATTATTAGAATAAAATGTGCTATATATATATATATATTGATAAGAAAGGTAGAGAGAATAGACTATGCTTTTCATTAAATTATAAATATTTTATTATTAATTAAACTTTGAATAACAATGTTATATAGACAACATCACAATTTGGAAAGAGACTACACAGTATACAATAATCTATACAAGAGTATATAATGTCTTTAGAAAGTTTTTTTTCTGTATTTATGAACACAGAAACATTGATGATGTCATCAAAATCGATTTCGCAAATTTTCTCAAAATTAGGTTGATAAAATTTTCAAGCCACTTTATTAATTCATTTTTTATTATCGTTCAATTAAAAAAAATTTAATTTTCAGGGGGCCCTAAATTATCGGGGGACCCAGGCTAGTGCCTAGTTGTGCCTATTGAGTAATCCACCACTATTCAGAGGGGCGGTCCGCCCGAGCACCAAGTTAAATGGGGAGCCAAGAACAAGGCATGTCATTACTATTCACCAGATATTTGTATAAAAAAATTTTTATCATTTTCAGATCTTAAAAATTATTTTAAAAAATGGATATAAAATAAAATGTGTTGAAAGTTAAAACAGATGTGTTTTTTTGGAAGGAGAGAGGGGTAACAAAGATTCTGGGTACGCCACTGCGCGAAAGTACATTCGGCGATAGAGCATATTGATTTTGTTTCGATGGACATTTATTTTAGTAATTATGATGACCAGATCCTAATAATTAATAAAAAAGGGTATAGTTCCCCAATACCGAGTATTATACTACCATCCGTCCATTTCAGGGCTTCGTTTTTGCTGAAAAGTGACCATTAAAGCAGACAATCCAATATGTAAAACACATCCATGGGAAGGTCATAGAGCGTAATACTCCGATGAGATAGAAATGTGGGATCCACCAACTCTATACTTACCGTATATCCGTCGTAGGTCCAAGATCCGAATTTCATAAAACAAGTTTGGGAATCAAAAGGAAAGTATTCCACGTCGATCTCGCACGAACTCTTGTAAGTAGCCGGTGGCTTCCACAGCACCACTCCGTCCCAATGAAGAATGGCTTTCGTCATGATGGTCACTTCGTAGTTGCCGTCGGCGCTGAAAAACAATCCAACCACCATTATCGTCCGACACCGGCTAGCCTTCTTATTATCCTTACTATCTCTGATTCATTTTCGACCACCGGTGGAAAAGGGAATTAGAAGAGAAGGCGCTCCATCACCCAAACACCGTTCCTCCCATGGTCGGGAAAATGGCCCTAATTTTACCTTTCCCCTTCTCTATACTACCAACAGATACTTCTACTCCTCTCTTATCGGCTGCTGGCCTTCTGGAACAATTGATGGATAGGGGAGACGGAAGAATTGTCATCACTCGATTAAAACCCGAGGAGAACTAGTCTTCGAGATAAAAGCCAATAATTTCCATCTTGAACATAGAAGGAATTTCTTCCCTTCGGCCGTCCCACCCAGAGACTAAAGAGTAAAATTTTATTCTTAACGCACCCTCGATTAGCCTCTTTCCGAGAATTTATTCTTCCGCTAGTTGATAATAGCTTAAACTTTTCCCATCGCTATTTTTGCCTTTGGAGTCTTATTCGCTATTTCCTGGAGAACTGATGCTTTAAATTTATTCCCCTTTCTTCCTTTTCAACTGCAGCCTTGTTTAATCTTCTTTTCCTGACTCCATTCATTTCGCTAGGCAACAAAAATAATTCGCGGGTAAACTTGTTGGAGCAAAAAGTTATTTAGCGTTGGAGAAAGGTTAACCGAGGAAAGTAAGTCTCTTATTCCCAATATCTACAAATAATAGCGTACTGTTTCTTCTCTCTTAAACAGTGCTCCTCCGGACACCTCTACCTCATCACACTATTCAGCCTGTGACAAAATTTCTCGCTTGAAAGCCAGACCGGTTCCTAAGTAACTTTTCTTCGAACGAAACAAGATATTTGAAATTAAATTCTCAAACTGGGATAATATATTGGCCCTCGGATGCATTACTTTTTGCAGTCCTTTCTTAAAACTGCCAGTTCTTAACCATTCCGGTGGGGTCGGTGGCCTTCTCATCTAATTCGTACCGAAAACAAACAATATCTACTAATATGTTATCGACATGTTAACAATATATACCACGGAAAATGCTCATATCCTATATGTGTCTCTTCCGCTTTCTTTGAGCTCTTTATTTTTAAAATAACTAGTGAAAAATTATTTTATGCTTTACTTATATTCAAATTTCAAAAACACGAATCCAATAATATCCTAAAAGTCTTTATTTAGTCAGTCACCTATCATCTGATGGCAGAAAAAAACTGAGCCAAAATCTGACCAAAATATTATTATGTAATTAAATATGCCAGTTTATCACTTCTTTTCTCTGGTTGGTTACCCAAGATTATGTTAATTTCAGTTATACCGCCATGTAACATATGGAACAGATGGTTAACTGCCTACAGCCATTTTTAAAGGCCCATCACCGGCTGAACAATACACGTGATGAGTAATTGGAAGGATGAAGAATGGGATTCAAAGAACCAGGCCAGGGCCTTTTGAAAACTGGGGATGTAGAAAAATGAGTTCAGATTTACAAGTGATAAGGGTAGCTAGTATTTTACGCTTCTAGCTACCCAAATTTATTAAGCACGGGGCATATCCGAAGTTTGACTACAGGAAGAACAGTTTCGTTAACGAATAAAAGAAAAATTATTAGATATATTTCTTACTGCGTAATCGATTAAACAACTAGTAAATTAAACCCAAAATGTTCCATTTATACCTTGGTTTATACCCACTATGTAGTGGTAAGCCATATCTATACTATGAATACAATCCTATTAGTTTTTAGTTATCCATATCTTGAAATAAATATCAATTCGACTTTGGTAATTACTTCCAGAAATAGTAAGAGTAAGGAGGCTAACGAGAATTTCTTCTAAATATTTTCTAAGAAATTTCATGTCGAAATATTTTTTTAATTTTTCTGGTACTTCCCGTCCGTATTGTCTGTTAGTTTAGATGAGTGTTAGTTAAGCCACTATTTGGCACATGGATTAGACTTTATCAGGCGGTGGTCAATTTTACAGCTTCGTCCTGGGTGGGTGACCGCATCCAAGACGAAGTCGGTTCAAGGTTGAAGGATGAAGTACAATGATCTAGGTCCCCTTCTAAAAAATTGAGATGTATGATTCGGAATTCAACTTGGATCTTTCAAGACTGAAAACTCCCCATCGTATTGTCTGTTAGTGTTGATATTTGTTTCGTATACAATATTTACATATAAAATATTAGTGAATGTATTTTATATAAAAATATTATATACGAAATAAATGTCAATCCCGTCGGCCGGTTTTCAGGTCATATATAAAGCCTGATATCATCGTTATATAGCCTATATATATATTGTATATATCGGCATTGTATAGATATACACACACACTATATAGTTTCAAATGGCCGAATGGTAGAGTCGGTCGGATAACCGGTAGTATCGCTTACCATCTGGAACTGATTCTATTCGTAAGTGATAAGCTAGCTGGATAGTCTTACCATCAATCTATCCTGGTTTGTCTTACTAGACTTCCAGTTTTCAGCACGAGCCGAACCTGGCTGTTGAACTCCACCTTTACTTTTCTAGTTGATGTGTTCCAGTTAGTGATGGTCTTTCAAATAACCTGAGGCAGAGTAAACTTAGTGTTATTCGGCGGCTTAATAGATAATAATTTAACCGAGCGCTGGGTCGGTAACCACCTATTCGAGATCACCCATCATGGTGATGGGTGATGTCGAATAGGTGGTTACTGACCTTATTACCCAGAGTCTATCTCATTTTCCCTTTTATCTGGACCGGATGATAGTTACCAAATTAAAAGGATTTAGCTGATCACATTATCTTCCGGCTAGAGAAAGCCCAAGTTAGTTATCGGTAAGAAAAATTAAAAATATGTTATTATATAAGTTAAAAGTCATGTTCAATAAGTAAGTTCCTGAAAATAGAATATAAATTATCATATTATTTAATTAGTTTATTAACTCCAGTTTAGTTAATCTATTAAATCCAGTTTATTATTAAATAAACTGGATTTGAATACATTAACATGATGCTAAGCCTTCCATATTATCTGAGTTCCTTCAATCCACATTATCTCAGATAATTAGGACTCTACTGTATTATGAAATATCACATGATTAGAATTTTTATTGTTATTATTTTCCTTATTTTATATTTATTTAATAATTATATTATAAATATTTTATTATTAATTTCATGAACAAAAGCATAGCAATGATTTTAAGCTAAGTAATATAGCCAAGTTTATTTCTTATTACAGAATCATTAGGCTAAATTATTCTAAATTAAATATTAATGATCTAACAATTTCATTCAAGTGAAGTACAATATTATTATTGAAATGAATGAATAATATCAAATCTAATTAATAGAAAGCTAAAACAATTTAAAAGTAAAAAAATTTGCCCAAAGTTATTTTTTTTCTTTTCTCTTTGTAAACATCTCTATGGAATGCATTATTTAAGTAGCTTCAATTAAATTGTTTTAATAGTGGTTTCATAAACATCCTTTAACAATTTTATGTACAAATGGTTAAAAAATAAAGAGCATATTTGAAACATATATTAGTATATCATCCATTTTTTCTATGCAAACTGCTTAGTGTTTCATTTAAGACATTAATAATCATAAAAACAGCACTACCAGCAACTTAATAGAAGATTGTTTATTTTACAAACGTTTTTGGCAAAACATTTTGACATCCTCAGGTTACAGACTATGGAATAATGGAATAATAGAATAAATTTCAAACAAATAATAGTCATTGCCTAGGTTACCTGGATGGGTAGCATAAATACAACAAAGTAAATAAATAAAAAAATAAAATAAATAAACGAACATAATATATAACTAAGTATACAATAAACTCCCTTAAACAAAAAAGGTGCTAAATACATAAACAACATCATATAGCAAAATGAATTGGGTTTGATTGTGGTGGTTCAGTGCTTAATTATCCCCAAATTATTAATGGCAGTATATCGCGGACTCATTGTGAAGCGATTTGTTAGATTTTTATTGGGTCATCTTCTTTAGGATATACTCCTATGCTGACAGTATGTCAATTATATCATTGATTAACTTTTCTGTTTCCTTTCTTCTAATTATCTCAATTGTCTCTACTAATAAGGCTTGGGATTCAATTCTAATTTGCTTTATGATCTTAGCGTTGTGCCAATCTACTGTTATGTCTTCATTATAGACCTCTGTGCTAGCGGTGTTCAAATTTGCCTTTATTATATCCCTCTTGTGCTCCTTAAGTCTTTGACACAGAGTTCTCATTGTCATGCTTATATAATGCTGCTTTTTGATGGGATATCTTGATACTCCAATAGTATTTTGTAGATACCAGATCTTTCCAGGTCTCCTTTCTTATCTTTCTCATTCCTCAGGCTGTTAAATATATTTGGTGTTCTTCAGTATGCTAGTCTTCTTCTCGTGATCTTCCCTACATTCTTTACAAATTTCTTGCTGCCAAGTGTATATGGTATTGTTAAATATTCCCGCTTAGATGGAGGGGCTATGTTCTGGCTAGCATTATCTTGATGTTTTCCTTGCAGCACCTTCTCCACTTCTATGCGAATATGTTCAAAAAACTGTCCACATAGCCTGCCTCATTTACAGTACAGATCAAGCACAAAAACAAAGCATTAGCATATGATGGTACTTTGTTTTTATATATATCAAAATTACCTGTACTATCAAAAGTCAATTATATTTTATCAGGAACTTTAAGAGTATATCCAGGAATAAAGAATTTTATTCTGACAGTGTTTCATTTTTATATATCCTAGTAGAATGTCTTAACATAATAAAATCTAATATTTAGGCAAAATAAAAATAAGGCAAATATTGAAAAAGTTATCCAGTTGATAGTTCTCCACCAAAAACTTGTGAACTTTTGTCATCAAACACCATGACTTTTGTTCCATACCCTCCCTATTTATCAATCTTAGCTCCATATGACTTCTTTTTATTCCCAAAAATGAATTTTGAAGACAATGGAACCCAAAATGTAATTTTTTAATGAAAAAATGTATTTGAAACCAATCTGGTTATATATTGATCACATTTTAAATAGAAAAGATATCACAGTAGTATACAAGTGAGTGAATTTTGTAAAAAACTACCATAGCATAATGGGTTTTCATTATGAAAAACAAGAAATTTCTAAGTCATTTCAGAGTCTAATATTTTTACAGTCATATTCATCATGGTAGATTAATTCTTAGACCAAAATCACTCCTATTTTTCATATTTGCCATATCAAATTTTGTGAATTAATCTCCAACTATAAGCAATTGTTTAACTCATCCATATTAGGAACAAATTAAATAACTCCCTTCAGTCAGGTGTAGGTTAAATAACCATTCACAGTTGCAGATTAATTCACAAAATTTGTTGTGGTGAATATAAATATAGGACTGATACTTGGTCTGAGAATTAATTCATCATGGTGAATTAATTCTCACTTGGTCTGAGAATTAATTCATCATGGTGAATTAATTCTCAGACCAAGTGGCACCATTAATGGCTAGAAATCTGAGAAAATTCACACTGTTAGACTGTTTAAAAGTTAGTATTTTAAAACTTATCATAAGACTAAAAAATGCAAAATCTTTTGAAAAATAATATTCTATAAGACTAAATATATCTGAAAATTAAAAGTTCTAAGAATATGTTTGTTTTAAAATATTAATTTTTGGAAGAACCAGAAAAAAATAGTACTTTTGGGCAAATATATTTTGTTTATTTCAAATATAATGCTCTTAGCAAAATCATTTGCCATCTTTAGCCATTATATAAATGTAAAAATTATATTCTAGAATATGGATATACAGTAAAACTTTGATCTAACGTTTTCCTCGATCTAACATTCTTTTTCTCTGGTTCCGGCAAAAAATAGAAGAAAATAACATTAAAATGTTTCAATCTAACGTTTTTTCAATCTAATGTTATCCTCTGTCTAACGTTCAAATTTTCTGGTCACTATATCACTAAACTCATGTAAGTAATTTTCGATGTAACGTTTGACAGAATTATTATTACGTCCCGTCCTCTCACACGTCGTCATAAGTTCCCATGGGAAATGTACATATCGGTACGACATTAGCGCCAATTGTCGCGATGCATACGGCTTACAGCCAATAATCCGCACATTTTCTACTTTTTTGGTTGTGGATTTCACTAATAATTTCTTCATATTGCAAAATTTTACAGATCCGCGTTACCTATATACGTACGTCTTTTTTATTTTGCCGTTTCCCGATCTAACCTTTTCCTCAATCTAACGTTTTTTTCGCCGTCCCCTTGAAAACGTTAGATAGAAGTTTTACTGTGTTTAAATACAGCCGGGTGGCCGCTTAACGGGCCAAACCGTGTGGGGTGACACCGGCCCTGCGATAAGAAGGGAGCCGAGAATTTTTGGCCGGTACCGGGGCCAAAACTTTTGTTATGTTTCTGGACCAATTAAGTTAACCCACCACCAGCGGAATCCCGCCCGTTATCTGGATCTCTGTTGGTAATTAACAGCCATTAATTGTACCGCGCCTACTAACCCACGGATTTTATTCCGACCGGCGTTAATGGCTAGCCTTAAAATGAAAGAATTAAGCCGTATTTCCGTCTGTCGTCGACTGCCAGACTAGGACTGGACGGCGACGATTTTTCTAGCAGGAAAACTCTTAGGAGATAATTTACCACTTCCGCCCGTAATTTTAAGATTAATATAGAATACGCGAGTGCAAAGGCTTCCGATATATAAATAAATCATTTCCCATCATCCACATATCTACGGCCTAAGAGAAACCACTTAAGATAGACCATTAAACCAGAGGTTATGGGTAATTTGGTATCTGGCCGTATGGTTTTGGTTTTAATTTTTTCTTCCGCCTTGCTCCTCTGGGGGAACCCCGAGTAAGGTGAGGGTAAATCTCTGGTGGAATTATTTTTAGACCGAAAATTCCTACTGTTTTCAAATTTCGCGTAGTCAGTGTCTAGAGTGTAGAGAAATGACCATAAATAGCGGCCGAGTCCGAGTGGGTGGGGGACAGCCCGCCGCCCGGAAAGCGCCAAATCCGCACCGAGACCGTTGGTGAGTGAGAACCCGTACCGGCCACCAGCCGGATTACTAATACGGCGCCGAAAAGATTCGGGGCCAGGCTAAGACCAGATCCACCTAACCCACACTTTTGGGCGCCGAGTTGGAGCCGGCCTTCCGGCTGGGGTCGGGTCCCAGAAACGTAATTTGGTGCGGGCTCTTTTCTTTGGCTTACTTTTCCGATAAAGGTGGCCGAAGCCGAAACGCCGTTTCTGTCCGAAAGGACCCACCCGCCTTATAATACTTTATATATTACTTTTAACGGACGGTTTCACTCGGGAAATGTCGATGGTTAATTTTTGAACACTCGAAATATATTTCGAATATCCTTAGGAATAAAAGGGAAGGTGTCGGCTCCCGTGTCCTAATTACCAGTCGGCACTTTAGGGTGTTAATTGTTTTATCGGCCGTCCGAAAATACGTCGCTGGTTGGAAGTGTCGTTTTAAGATACGAGGCCAATAGTTGATTTAACGGATAATTTGTCCTTAAGGAACCACTACAAATTTAAAAAAAAAGACTGGAAAATAAGAAGCTGTTTCTGGTACAGGATTTCGTTTAGGCTAGTAGGTAGAATAAACTAGTTTTAAAATTTTATTGGAAGCCGGATGGTTTATCGGGCTAGATGGAATCGATTTACATTCGGTACATCCGTAAATTTCAGTATAGTATTATTATTACGCTGAGAAAACAGTTATAAGGTGGCGCGGAATTCGGCCAGCCGGAAGGATTTCCCTATGTTTCTTCTTTTACCAATAATTTGGTGAGAAATTTTACACCGCCATTTTGCGCTTAAAATAAGGCGAGAAATTTTCCCACAAGTCGGTGGGTTAAAATCGGGTAACGGTGATTGGGAAACCCGATTTTAAGTTAAGTTTCCCAGATTATGTATAAACAGTTTTGGCCAGGTTTAACGCCGAATCGGGCTAGGGAATTTTAGTTAATTGGTGGGAAACTGGTTTCGAAACCTCCGGGTTAGACACGCGACGTTTCGATTATATTGGATTGTATGGAACGGTTGGGCGCCGTCCAAATTTTCCAGATGGCGGTGGAAAAACCAGCCGGAGAAATAAATACTAGTGCCCAAATTCTATATTTCTATACCGCGCATTCTTTATGTCACGGTGTATATCGAAATACAATTCCACACGGTATTATTGGATAGAAAAGTGGACATCTACCATTTCCGTATTCAGTCACTATAAAGGTAATACCGGGAAATTTGTTGGCCGGCCATTTAGCCAACTGATAATTATTTGCTAAACGACTAAAACTACCCGTATTTCGAATTAATGGATTTTCCATGGACCACGGGAACTGGATAACGAACGGTGGAGGAATTTGTGAGAGAAAGAGAAACAAGCGTAGATGGAAAGGGAAGAAGTAAAAGTGAAACTACCGCTTATCATAGGCGAAAATCAAATAGTACTTTTGGTCTTTATTCTGGTCAATAAAACCAAATCCCACCGCCGCCAGACCGATAATAAATTATAGTGACAAATGGGTTGGTTTTTCCGGATATTCCGCCGTTGGCCGCCACGGACCACCGTTACACTGTCAGAATTAACCAAATTTTCTCAATTTTTTAAAAATATGATGAAAGAATAATAAGCATCGGAATAGGGTACCTATTACTAACCATACGTATAAAAGTGGATTTTTCCCCACCGTGCCTCCATTCGTACCCGTTTTTCGAAGTTATTTTGGCTGGGTCAAAAAGAAATACCGTTTAAAAGTGCGGGAGTGGTTCCCATCCAAACCGTTGGAATTTTCTTCGGATTTCTTACAAAAAATGAAAAAAAATCATTATAAGATATTGTTGCCCGTTTCGTCGTATCCCAAAATTTCCCCACGGATGAGTTAATGCCATTCGACTGGCTAGATGGCTGGGCCTACGCCCGTCGCCTGAGTCCGTATAAGATAATAGATCCGGATAGCGTCTGTACCGAATATTTAAAAATCTGCTACCGATGAATGGAGAAGTTATTAGTAGAAAGGGATAGATCATCCGCTCTTTAATAAGGGGGAAAGTAATAATGGCTTGGATGTTTACGTTACAGGCAAATACTAGGAAAGCGCCCCATTCTTACCTTATACCTAAATACATAGTTCTTAACTCGTTTTTGATACGGAGAAGATAAACCGGGTAAGACGGATCATTTAGTCGTTTATTGACTAATAGAATATCTTCCGAGTAATATTTACATATTTTCCCCCGCTTTTACCTAGGGATACAGACCAACTACCGGATCTTTTAACTGGGTAGAAAAAGGAGAAAGTCGGATTTCCCAAAGGAAATAGTATAGTGTAGCTCAGGCGCCAATGAAACTAATCCGACTAGGAATAAACTAGTCTTACCAAAAGTGATGAATTATTTTTCAATTTAGTAAATAAATTATTCCACAGGAATTTGACCCCGATGATACCTTAATCCACCGTGTTAATACCCTATTCATAAATGAGAGGGATCGGAATTTCGATGGCGCTTTCAATTATTTGATAAAGGTTCGCTTCGCTGCACCGAGTTTAGAAATGGGAAGACGACTCGGATCCCGTGGTACTTTAAATCATTTAAAATTGTCCGCCTGTTAAAAATCCAGCCATTAGTTTTTCAAATCTGGCTGTTGGATTGGCGGAGGTATACGGCCCTAGACCGGCTAATACATTTCTTAAACCAGCTGCTGGAAAAGAACTGCTGGCCTACTTTCCCCACCTGTTACTTATTTCGGGATGATTAAGATATATATGTACTCCTTAATATAACTAATTTACCTATTAAATTATTTAGATAAGATGTTTTAGAGCTAAAGCGGATAATAATTAAAATAATATTAATAAAAAATAAAAATTTCGACAAATGGCCGAGTCCGTGATTATTGGTCACTTTCTGGTCTTTATCTGCCGAGACCCAACAGTCGTGGTTTTAAACGGATCCATTGGCCTCGCTTCAAATTAGACTTAAATGACTGTTAAAACTTTTATCAAAATCGAATAGAGGGATTAAATTGAATTTTATTGACCCGTTACCATCATCACCTTAAATAAAAGTAGATCATCTTTTTAGCAAAACCAATTGTTTATGACAGTTTTGGCCTATCTGGTCCAACCGTGTTATGAAGTTGGGCACCAACCACCAAAAAGAAGAAAATTTCCTGGATTGGTAAAATGGTATAGGTAGTAGTAGTTACCATTTCTTGCAATTTTCTATAGCCTGTGGAAATGAAAATAATTACGATGAATTAATTCCAGCAGATATTTTCGATTTGATCGATATCCTGTTGGCCAAGAATGCGTTGGAATGTTGGCATTTTCCACGCTAATTGTCTTTCTTCTAAGATATTGTCATCACTGGAGGATAAATTTTTTATCGTGATTTTAAAGTTGCCTAATTTAATTCTTTATTAATTCTCGTTATAAGTTTCGGGAACGGCGGAAGATATAATAATTGCGCTAATATAACAACGATAGTGGAAGCGTCGACCCGTGTCTTATTGAGGCTGTTGTCATTAAAATACTTTAAAAATTTCCCAATATCAGCAGTTTTATTTCTTAATTTCTTTGGATGTAATTGATTTCGAATTTAAACTTTAAATGGTAATCTAGAATACACCCGACATCTTCGCACTTATAGTCGAACACTTAATTCTGATAAAAAATATGCGATCTAAATTATAATTTGCATATTGGCTGTTTTTTGGGATAAATATCCTAAACTCGGTTTCTCTTCCGTCCATAATAATCATACTATTGTCTAGTAACAGTGACTAAACAATGGTCTTATTATAATTTACAGGGTGGTTGTAATGAAAGTGATAGTACGCACACATATTTGAGCCCGTTCTGGTTGATGGTATTTCATTCAAACATGGTGTATAGGTTATATGGATCATGGGGAAAAGAAAAATGCGATAAAAAATAATTATGTAAATTTCGACCACCAGCTGAAAATATGACGCATAAAAACAAGAAACCCAAATTGGAAGCGTAAACCTGTATTTATTCACAGCATTGCTTCGATGCGCATTCCATTTGCGTCAGTCACGTGCTGAAAGCGCATTATAGCGTATTCGACAGTAGCCCGAAGGGTTTCTTGACAAATTGCGGCAACATGGCGTGTTACGCTGGCTTTCAATTCAGACAGAGTCCGTACGCTTCCTCCATCGATACGATCTTTCAGAAATCCCCACAAACAGAAGTCACAGGAATTCGAGTCAGGAGAACGAGGAGGCCAAGTGATCGGGAAACTTCTGGAAATTACCCGATGATCTCCAAAGTGAGCACGAAGCGGTGCCTTCGCTTGTCGGCCAATATGCGGTGTTGCATATCTTGCATGAAAACAATAGTCTTCAAACATTCTCGTTTTTGTAAGGCAGGAATGATTTTCTGCTGCAGAAGTTCATAGTAACGGGCACTTGTGATGGAACACCTTTTAAGGCCTTGAAGAGTGTTCTCCTCAAAGAAAAAGGGGCCAAGAATGAAGTCAGCAGTAAAGCCACACCATACAGTCAAGTAATCAGAATGCAGAGGCTGTTCATACACAACATTGGGACTTGCAGTACCCTATAGGCAACAGTTTTTGGCAAAATACAATAATAATTCAACTTTTTTTGCAGTTGTGGTTATACGATTGTTATTTAAAAACCAGTTGTGGTTATACGAATTTTAAATAAAAATCGTATAACCACAACTGCAAAAAGAGTTGAATTATTATTGTATTTTGTCAGCATAAGTGTGCATGTATATAAAAGGAATTCTTGAAAAAGAATAACACAAAAATAGAATAAATACAAAATTATATGTATAAGAAAATATATTGAAAATTTTAAAATGATATAAATTAATATGCAATACTTATAAATGTTAAAAATAATCATAAATGCAACAATATATATATAGGCATATTTAATTCAAGTAATCTGTTAAATTCAAGTAATAAAATTTGATTATATTGCATATGTTGTCCAGTAGACATTCTAATTGTATATTAGTTGATGACATTTATTGGTGATCTCTTCAAAGTCAGTTTATGATGGCAAATATGCCATTTCTTGTTAATATTATCTTTTCTCTCTAATGTTGTTGACTATCTCTGCCTTGTTCATAAAATCATATTATCAGCATAAGCTGAAATCATATTAAGATAGGATAAATTAGCTATGTTTAACAGCACTTTTGAACTGCTCTATTGTGATGGTATTAAGTGATGCTTATATACCTTATAATTGTGCCATAATATGGATATTGCTTATTGGAATACTGTATATTCCTGATTCTTTTTAAGATAGAATTCTGCTATCTTTTTATTCTATAACACATTTTATATTTTCATAATTAATATTGTATTGTAATTTTTGTTGTATTAAGGATTATATTTTAATATGTTATAGTTTTAATAGAATTTAAAATTTTGTGAACACAGAATTATCCTTTATAATATAATTAAAAATGAATTGATAAAGATCTATCAGAAAATTTTTATCATTTATAGTGTGAATTATTTTATAGAAGTACTCAGAAAGCTATTAAAAAAAAAAAATTGAATTTTGTGTGTATTGATCTGATGTTATATAAGGTTAAATTTATATGAAGAGCATTGTTAGTTTATTGCTACTTTGTTTCATCAATTGCTTTGACCAGGATTTAATTTACATTTCAGATGAAACTTAATTTCATTTATATGATCATGTAAATATTCTAATTATTATATTATTTTCCACTTACAATCCACATGAATCATTTGAAAAGCTTTTATATTCTCAAAAGATTGCAATGTGCTATGTTCTTTTATGAAGAAGAATAACAGATCTGGTTTTTTTTTTTTAAATAACAGTAACTATTGAAAGGTATCATATGTAACAGTTTATTGCAATTTTTCAAGTAATTAAAAGAAATTGCTGGTTCCAGCATAGTGATGCTACTATTCACTGCAAATTTACAATGAATTGCTCTACTTTTAATAAGATAGTGTATTCGGTGGATTTAATTCTTTGAAGAAAGAAGGACAAAATAAGAATATAAAATGGCATGAAAAAGGACAAAAGAAAAATCCTGCCAAAGTGTAGCAGGCTACTAATGGAAAATATGAGGTGCACTAGTTTTCTTTTATGACATACTATTGAAGTAAAATTGAAAAATCATCAGGCTGAATTGTCAATATGATTTTTTAATGACTATATTTAAGGTTTATATCTTTCTGATTTAAGGTTTTCTTATTTATTTTTGTGAAGTGACTTAAAAATGAAATACACAAATTAAGCTAATACATTTGAACAATTATATGCTGTTGGCCTCACAATTTACTACAAGTAAATTGTGAGGCCAACAGCATATGATCATATAAATCTCATTTTCTTTCAGAAAATGGTTAAAAACAAAATATAATCCATTTGTAATGTAATTGTAATATGTTTCAAGGATCTTTGAAATACATTATAATTACATTATAAATGATTATATTTTGTTTTATACATACACACATACAGTGGCAGACCTACAGCTATCGAGGCCTGAGGTGGAAGTCTCCCTGGGGCCCCCTAATTGGAATGATCACCATACAAAATGTCAACACAAATATATAATTAACATTTATT
>WUQG02286274.1:0-19631 GCA_011317285.2 Androctonus mauritanicus | reverse complement strand
TGATCCGAAAAGCTTTTAATAAAAGTTATTCAGGGTGTTATAAGCTAGTTATTTAGTTATGCATTTAACTTTAATAGTAATTGTTTGATTCATCATCAGAATATCTTTTACTACTTCCTCTGTAATATTTTTTCCCTTTATTCTAGCTTCTGCCAATATAGAATTTTTTAAATAAAAATATCTTAAGTTCTACCCTTCAAATTACATTACGCTGTTTCATCTTTTATTGGATTATTAATCAATCAAAAAGTTTTTCTTTTTTAATGACTGATAATTAAATTTATTCACATAATGAATTTGAAAATAATTTAATAAATTAAAACGAAATGATCACTAGTAATAAAAAAAAAAATAATTATTACGTGAATGTTCGAAGAAATTAATTTTATTAAAAATGCAATTAAATTATCTTAAACTCACAAAAGAGAAAATTAGCCTGAAAAATAGATTATTGAATTTCTAAAAATGCATAAAATATATTAATAAAAATTTAAATAAAATTTTTACATTTTTACCTATCATGATAGCCAAATTTTATATAATAAAAAACTATTCAAATGATTATAATAGCTTTTACGCTCATCATAGAATTTTTAAAATTTTGATGGCTTCTATCTTATAACAGAAATATGTGAAGAAGCAAAAATAGTACTTGTATGCCTTACATAAAATGGTCAATATTCTAAAGTTTGAACGCTTGTAATATTTTTTCTTGAGATATTTTGCGGACATGGTTCACAGAAGGTATCTGATAACTATAGGTTTCTACTTAATATAGAACTCACTCATATTTATCCTGACTTGCGCTGTTATCACGCTAATACTATTAGAATCTGTTCAGCTAACTAGGAGCAGTGACCCGCTATTTTTTGTTAGGTACAAAAGTTCTGATAACAGAAATATGGCCACAGACATATCGAAAAATAGAGCAGGACCCATATTAGGAAAGACTCCTATATTTGTTTACACTGACAGTAATACTGTTACCTTAACAGTAGCTATATAAAATCTCTCTTATAAATATCTAAAAATCTTTCAATTAACTATAGGCTAATATTATTGGCATGCGACATATAGGCCTACTTTCAGAGATATTGTCATTTTTAATTTTATCGAATGGATGTCTTGTTTCGGACGGCGGCCATCTTTCAATCAGACGACATAGCCGAATTAGTTAATCTCGGAATTAATAGCCATATAAATTTGATAAATATAGATTTCTATCTAATATGGAACTGATTCATATTTATCCTGATTTGTGCTGTTATCACGCTAATACTATTAGAATCTGTTCAGCTAACTAGGAGCAGTGACCCACTACTTTTTTTAGTTACAGAAGTTCTAGTGACAGCAACATGGCAGTAAACATATAGAAAAATAGAATAGGATCCATATTAGGAGAGAAACTTATATTTGTTTGCTCTATCTCGGGAAACAAGAAATAATTCTCTAAAGTTTGATGATCTACGAAATTTGTTTCTCAAAAAATCTTGTTAATGGATGGAACGGGAAGACAAAGCGAATAATATAAGCCCAACCAATATTTTGTATAAAATTACTTATAAATTTTTTAAAAGATTATATTTTATATCAAAAAATGCTTATTGATATATAATTTAATCACATAATGAAAATTGATGTATTATTCATATAAATTCTTAAAAAAATTATTTTTAATTTAGAGCTAAACAAATCTCAATAAAGAATTTTACCAAAGATAAAGATCTATATGTGTTTTTCCTAAGATTTTATATTAGGAATTAGTAAGATAGTGAATTACAATAACTTTTTAAACTTTTGAAAATATAAAAAAAAAAAAAAATGAAAAATCTTCGAAAGATTTTTAACTTTTGTTAATGAAAGAAAAACAAATTCAAAACACTGTAAGACAGTGCTTTTATTACTATTTTGGGGGATTTAAAGTTGTATTGCCAGTTTTTGGAAAATAACCACTTTTGAATATAAATTTTTCAAAAATCACTTACAGTTGATATTTATATTAAAAGCGCCTTTCTTATCTTGGTTTTGTACTTATTCTCCTTTAAAATGCTCTCAAATTAATTTAATAAATTTCAATCAAAACATGCAAAGTCCATTACTGATAGCTGATGGAAAAAGAATCTCAACAAAAAATTTCTCATGCAAACGTAAAACATAACCAGCAACGATGACTTGTTTAAAACAGTCTTTAAAATAGATTTTTTGTAATTGACGTTTTTAATGAAAACTAAGATTCAAGTTTTATAAAACTTATCAAGCCGTGTTAAAAGTAGAATATCTGAATGAATTTCAGGAACTGATTTACTTCCTGAATTGTAATCTCTTTTACTTCTTTATGTATTTTTTTACTCGCTTCATTTCTATATAATTCCATTTTTTTTAAATATGCTGATTTCTTTGGTCTTTGTTACTTGTCAATAGTTTATCTGACAATTTTCTATCTCGTCAGTTTTTACAACAAATCTTTTTTCGAATAGTTTTATCTAGATAAACCATTGACGAGTAATGTAAATTACTTTATCCAGTAAGATGATTTTGGGTCAAACCTATCACTTAAATTAGACATCTGTATAAAAAAACATTCATTAGGCAAATCTAATTTAAATTCTATGTAAATTTAGGAATTATTTTCTAGAAATATCTTCTAAATTTCGGCAACTCATCGAAAAAATTTAAATCTATGATTTCGTTTAACTAAATTTTATTTTTTTTTAGAATTTTTTATAGTTAAAATCAAAAAATTTAATCATGCAACTTTACCAGAATATAAAATACTTGACTTTTTCGCTTTGCTTATACAGTAGACTCTAACATTTTAATATATAAATATCCAATATATAAAAACATAAATAAAAATAATTGAATTTATGTCTAGAAATTCATATTTATGGCAAAATTATATACGTTAAATGTATCAATGCCCAGTCAAATGTAATTAAAATGTGCTATATAAATTATAGATTGAATTTTTTAAATAACGTAATCAACTTTTATTAAAGGTTTTTTCTCCTAAATTATTAAAAATAAATCCAGATAAAAAAAAAATTTAACCATCTATTCAGAAGAAAGTTCCCAAGAGGAAAGAAAACTATTTACAAGAAATTGGAAACCAGATCGGTTAAATCCTAAATATTTCTGCTACAAGGAACTTTTTCACTAGTTACACGAATTTAAGAGATCAAACAAGATTGTATACAGGCAGTCCTCGACTTTCGTACAATTCGCTGTTTCATACATAATTAAAAGTCAAATTTTTTTTTATATGTGTCCCAAAATGCGAGTAGTTGCCTTGTAGCCATTCTGCCCTCCTCTACACCCTGTTTCCAGCGTCACAGCCAGGGTTGCAGAATCGGATGGCAAATGATCCGATTCCGACTCCACCTTTTAAAACAAATCCGACTCCGACTCCCTAAAATTTGTAAGATCCGATTCCGACGCTGCAACCCTGGTTACAAGTTCACTCTTGAGTTAGGACGTGTTGTTACGTTGTGTATTGTAAAATAAATACATTTTAAAAACACTTTTCCATGTTTCTTTTACGTTGCACTACTTTCGTGTATTTCAACTCTCGTACGCATTTTAGGAACCAATTAAATAAGAAAATCGAGGACCGCCTGTATTGTGTATACTAAAAGGGAAAATATTCTTTTTTTAGCTGTAAAAATGTATTTTAAATACGAAAACAAGACTTTTATTAAGTATAAATAACATAAAAATAACATCAAGTTTAATCTTTAAACAATTTTCTAAATTAATCTATAATATATTTAAGGATAAAAATAGCAAATTATAATTTCAATTTTCTAGAAAACTTTCGAATTTTTCTTTTTTTAATAAATAATAAGAATTTCATTGATTTTGTATCAATTGGAAATTTATTAATAGGTTATTAAAGAGAAAGAAAAAATAAAATTCATCAAATTTCTGATACTTTTTAGGATATTATGCCGGATTCTAACAGAAACGGTGATTACTGTATTCAATCTCCTGAAATGGTTTTAACATGTGATTGACATATAAATAAAAATTCCGAATAATCCAAATTGACATTCGAAGATTAATCTAAAATTGAACGATAATCGCCAAAAAATCATTATATTCTTTTCTTCTCTAAAATTTCTCTAATTTTTATAATAATAAATTAATTCTAAGTTTTTGCTTCTTATAAACATGGTTATCATTACGTGGCAATTATAAATCGGCTATTTTAATTATAAAAATATATCATCGTCAATAATTCTACTTTTTCTCGATTAAAATGATAATTATAGTAATTTAATCAAAAGAAAAAAATATATATATTAGAATGATTTTAATAAAAATATTTAATTTAATTTTTTTTCATTCTGGCTACTTTTTATAATTATATTATGATCGAATTCAATTTGCGAGAACATTTTTTTTATCATTTTTTTATGAAGTTTCAGTTTCAGTTATGATGTTTGGGTGGAAAAGAAGCAGATTAGTTTAAACACTTACCTAAGTTTGTTTTTGGAATGTCGAAAAAAACATTAGAAATTTTCTAAAAATTTTTTTTGCTTTTAAAGCTTTCAATATTGTAATAAATACATATAAAATGTGATATATTTAAGTATATGTATGTTTAATAAGGTTAAAAGAAAACCACTTTCGTACTCACAACAATCGAAATTCAATAAACCTCTTGGTCGGTTATGAATTAATTTCAGGTTGCGGAGATAAGAGTAGCTGATAATTTAATGATCTACAATATCTAATGACTTAATCTTAATTAATAGTTTATGAAAGTAATAAATCAATTTTTGTGTTAGTAAAAATCGTTCGAAATTAATAATCGATGAGAAACGATAATGATATATTAATATATGAAAATGTCTAAATTTATTCGAGTATCTCCTATAAAATTAAAAATTTTTACTTTCTATAAATTTTTCAGATTTGTTCTTTGGTTTTATGGCACGAGAAAAATCGATTAAAATTTATAAAACAGTATTTTTTTTTTAATTTATAAAAATATTTTAAATTTAAATTGGATAGCGAATATCTGAAGAAAATGATAAAATTTATCGTTATTTTTCAAGACCATCGAAAATTGTTAAAAACGTACTTCATTCACTTAATTAAAAAAAACTTTGTAAGAAATATTATTTTGAAAAATATAAAACACGAAGCTGGCTTATCACTTCAATCATTTCAGCATCTTATAATCATTTGTTGATGAAGCGAGAATAATTCATTTTTATAATGAGTTGATAAATTTCTTCAAAGGAAATTTTGTATTTTTTTTAATGGTTTATAAAGTTATACTTTTAGTGTATTTAACATTATTAGTAGTATCAATTTTTAGAAGAAATTATAAAAATTAATCATAATAATTCCCACATTAGAAAACTGCTTAAAATCTACACGACTTAAAAAAACTGTAAGATTCTTAATTGTCTACTGAACTCTATACTTCTGAACTTGAAGTTAATTTTATTTATAGTGTTTCGTGATTTTATCGTAAATGTCGAAAATTTTTCCAAATCTGAAATTTAAATGTTAAAAGGTAAAGAACACATTTCTTCCATTTATCTGTAAACTTTTTTCTTTTCATTTTATTATTTAGAGAAGATTCTTTCACCATTTGAATTGATAGGATCGTCTGTAAGATGTGCCAAAAAGAAATCTACGAATGTTCTAAGTACTTTAATAATTTAATAAGAAAATTTTCATGTTTTTTGCTAGTTCTTTCAATTTTTATAATTATTTTTAACTCTTAAAATAGTAACTCCACGAGTTCTTAATCAATCAGTTGTGGAAAATACATTAGTAATTAAAAGAATAATATTCAATTAATGAAGCGAATTCTATTAAAAACATGGTGATAAATCTTTACATATTCACAGAAAATAAGTTTGAAGAGACTAAATTTTTATAACATTGTCTTCTTTATTTTTTCCCTCTTAATTATTATGACATTCATCATAAGTTAATTTTCTTCTGTATAATGATTTATTTTTTAAACTGATGATATACATTTTACGCTTTTAAAACTTTCAGATCGATTCAATGTATTCGGACTATAAGAAGCATTATTCATTTTGTACATAATATAAAAGATTAAATGGAGAACTTGTTTATAATCGTAAATATAAAATTCCAAAACAGAATATATTAAACTACATGCACATTCGAGACAAAATTATTTATATCTGGACAGAAAAATAGATTGATCTCGGGTAAGAACCAACGTTTTTTGTATTTCAGAAAATGCATTAACAAGTTATGCTTCCAGAAACAATCTCTCCATTACTCAAAGATCTTTATAATCTATCTGGGTAAGGTAATGCACTCAGAACTATATAGAGTAACACGAATTCGACTCTCGCTCCAGTTCAATTTTTCTGTCCAGATCAAAATAATTTGTCTCGGATAACATGTGGTTCAATGTACTATACAATTTCCTTTTTTTGCACCTTTAATATTGTTTCTTATATTGATAGTTTTCTAGGAAATTTTTACTTACTATATATATATATATATACATAACGCTTTTTTTGCAATTAAACGCTAAGAGAGGCGAATAAAAATACAAAAATTATTTTATAATTTTTTTAATAAAATAATTATTTTATTTTCTTCTCCATCATTTTTATTTTATAAAAAATAAAAGTGATGGAGAATAAAATAGAAATAATGGAAATTTTTAGTCTACATAACTACAATAAAAAAAATTTACAAGTCCTTATAGTATGTTATTCAATACAAAAATCTGATTTGTTACGCTTATTTATCATATTTTGAAGTTTCATTTATTTCAGAAATTTCGTCGAGAAAGTATATCCGAAAAAAATCGTTTTATTCGAATAAATCAGTTTACGTCGAAGTAAAATTATCAAAATAAAGGAAGAGTATGAAAGGATTTCTTCCAGGTATATTTTAAATTGAATTTCGAAAAAATGATGCAAGAAGCAAAAAATAGTGAATCAGTATACACACATACAGTATACGATATGAAGCAGTTCGATATAAAACTGCTGATGTTTGAAATTTTAAAATGCTTAAATTACGCATTTACATCGTATTAAAAACATAAAATCTTTACTTCTTTTGTTTATTATTTAATAATGAAGTTATTTACAACATCGAAATGTATAATTTTGGTATATAAAACATTTAATAAAAGAATGCAAATTTCATATATTTGCTGTATTCATACAAATTTGTACAACTCTGACAGTTGCACAGATTGGTGTTATTATTAGAGTAAAATATTCCAAACATAAATTAAAGAATTTATTTAGAAAGATATGGAAACAAACAGAATAAATCATTATAAATTCCCAAGTTTCATTCGACCGATCAGATTCAAAACTTTTCTCCTAACATAAATTATAATTAGCTTAACATTTACTGGTTTCCAAGAGATATCAAATATTAGCAAATAAAATTGTTATTTCTACAAAAGTAGAAAGTAAATTGCTATATTTAAGTTTTGCCATTAAATTGCGGACAGAAAATAAAGTACCATTAGTTAAAAAAAAATTTTAACTTGGATACTGTAGAGCGTAACAATTTTTCGCACTGAAAATAAACAATAGAAAAAATAATGACAATAATTTTAAAGAATATTAAAGCATTTCTCAAATAATTTTGTTACGTTTCGATGTCGTAGAATCGATATTTGTGACATCAAACGTCGAATTAAATTGTTGACTCTTTTCTTGAGTACATACAACGATTTATGTCCTATCTTGTCTGCCAGTCGTTGATCGTGTCCTGGTTTGTATGTCTATATATTCTACGTCAAAATAAATGTTCTTCGCTGCTCGCCATATTATAAATTAATTTGTTTTATCATCCGAAAATATTTACTCGCGAATAATTATTTTAGCATCTAGTCAAAATCAACGACTATTTTAATGACGCTTGCATTTATTTTCATTACTTATAACTTATATCAAATAAGAAATTTGTTCCTATATTTTGTTGAAATTGCGTGTAACGACATAAAAACAAACTTATAACTTGGATAATAATAAAAAAATGTTCAAATTTTTGTTTCTCGATACATCATTAATTATGCGTTATATTTTTATTTCACACTAATTATACTTAATTATGCAATTTCTTGAATATAAAAAATACGGTTAAAAATTCTGTAAGCCAGTAAGTATCAAAGTAAAGTTTTGCAGCTTTAAGTGCAATAAATCCGTGTAATGCCATTAAGTTATCGAAAGAAATTCCGGTATGATTTATTATTATTATTATTTTACAGCTTAAAGTAAGATTAAAGACGATAATAGGATTTATGGCTTATAAAATTTAAATAGCAAAAATTTTAAATGAAAAATACTAATGCTTATATATAATTTTTAAATTTTTCTGTGCGGTTTAATGCAAAAAATATCGTTGAAATTTTATGATAAAGTTAAGGATCACTTCACTTCCAGCCGCTGTCAATGAAAAGGATATACTATCAGTTGAAAAATAAAAACTGAAAGAGCAAGTTTTCGGTTAAATTTTAAGCAGCAGACTTAATAAGTTTAGTCAGAGCATAACAAACTAAATAAATTATTCCCCAAGCTACCACTTATAAGTCCACCTTAAGTAAACAAATGATCACTGCCGAGATGGTTGTCAAGAAGTAGACAAATAAGTTTATGCATGGAAACTCTTCTGGGAAACTAAATTTTATAGGGTTCTCTATCAAAAATTTTGTTTTCGATAAGTTAACAACATTAATAATGAAAATTTCAATCACAAAATTACTAAATTCGGTTCTTGAAAACTCGAAGAAGTTTTCAGTTTAAACTATTAAATCAGTAATTATATCTTCTTTTCAGTAATGTTTTCTGATACCCAATAGGAAAAATAACGTAAAATATTTTTTATTTAATACAACCAGATGTTCTCTGAGAATCCTTTCAGTATCGAACGAACTAGAATCGAAAGAAGAGAATATTTTTTGCATATAGTGATGGCTTTAAAAAGAAGCCAATACAAAAAAGCGAGCGATGCAATAAGAAATATGGAAATAATTCTGGTAGGTTGACGAATTGATTTAGAATATTCTCTACTTCTTTACACAATACATTATTCATTTAGATTCTTAGCAGTTAAAAAAAAATCTCAAAAATATCTGATGAGACTGTTAAACTGCATTGCACTTAAACTATTGAGAGTTCAGTCTCGAAATGTCATTAAAGAAATCGATTTTAATTTCGCTATAGAAGATTTGGGAGGGTTTGGATTCGGTTGTTGACGATTGTTAGATGTCAATAAACAAGCTTTGAGTGGATCTCTAAAGTATTGCAATCGATTAAACACTGTCTTCTCAAATGGAAAATTCAACAGTACAAGTGGAAAATCTAAAATAGTTTTAGTGTGATGCCCTTTTATTTGTTGATTCAAATCGAAGAAAATTATAAATTATAAAACTTAAGAAGAGAAAAGAATTTCTAAACTTATTTAATTGATTAATTTTACTGAAAATTCAAATATTTTTGTAAAAATATCTTTAAATTCTATATCTCTACAATATTATGAACATCATAACAAAAATTATAAACTATACGATTATATAGTTGCTATGATTTTCGATAGTGTAACTTATTTATTTTTCGTGATAAAAATCGAAAATAATATATATAAAAATAAAAAAATTTCGTAAGCTAGTTATTAGAAAATATCTAGTCGAATTATTTTGAAGTTTTGGGAGAAATCGATGAAAATTTTTAATTACTGTCAATGAAAATGGTGTCATTCAAAAACTTACGGAAATTATGTGATATAAAAAATGTTCATCTTTGCTTTGAATTATTTGAGATGGAAATGTGTTCCGGAACCAATAAAAAATTGATATCATCCTGCTTATAAATTAAATAAAGAACGGAATTTCTTGATGATTACCAAAACAAATTAAGTTATAGGGATCAATTTTCTTTGAAATGAAGGAATTTTTCGTGATGGCATGTATACATAAAATAGAGAAATTTCTCAATTAGAAATTTGTTTTAAATGAATGCAATTAATTCCATAATAATTTTCTTATTAAATTATGCGTGTAAATTCTATTTTTATCAGTTAATTGTTTATCATTTCGTCATCATCGTATATATAGAAATTTCATCCCTAAATGCATATAAGAAAACTGAAAATTTTATTAAATTAAATAATAAAAAGTTCTTAGAAAGAAGTAATTAGACACAAAATACATCACATCCAAGTTAAATATAAAAAGACATTTACATATAAAAAAAATCTGAAGATTTCCAGATTTTCAACGTTTGGAAATAAACTTAGAAGTTCTAATCTTTGAAGCTTATATTTCATTAGATGTCTTTATTTCTTTAATTAGTTTATATCTTCTAATAATAATTAGAGAAAACATCTAACTTTTTCGTCATCTAATTCTAAAATATTAATTTAAGTATTTAGTTTGCCTATCAAAATGACTTAAAAGTTTTTACTTTCCTCGATTGTTAATAGAAAAAACAAGAATTGTTCAAGAAAATGCAATATATAACTTATGATTTATAATATATACAAAGATAGAGAAAAAAATGTGTGAAAAGCAGTCGAAATGTTTTTCCCGTTATTTTTAATAGTGAAATGGTTCCTGCATAGCATGTTTTCGTTTAATATAAATGTTTCTTCCAAACTCATATGTTGTGATAAACGAGATATTGTTATATCGAGTGCCTTTTCTTCCGCTTTATCCAATATCGCATTTATCTTTCGAGAGCTGTTATTTTCGATACTTTGAACAAAACGTCCTTTAAAATTTTACACTTTAATGGAGCCGAAAAATCATCTTTCTTAGAATTGTTTTTCGTTTTAAAATTGTAATTTCTCTTATACTGTAGTAAAACAGAATTTAAAAATAATTGATGAGTTGTGTGCCAAGTTGAAAACAATATATATCCTATATAGTTTGTTAATCCCAATATGTTCTGATGTTTCAACAAAAAATTTAACATTGAGAACTCCTAATTCAATTTCGAAATTTACTGAACGAGAAATTGCTTAAATGGGGTATTTTTTCTGCTTCATCTAATCCGGAAGAAACGTTCCCATTACAGCAGTTCTTCTCGTTTAATACGATAGACGCGTTTGGAAAAAATGATCCATTTAAGTGAAAACGTGCTATGCGGGAACAATTTTCCTATTAAAATCAATGAAAAAGAAAGTTACGTTTTTAACTGTCTTCTTACATATTTTTGCTATTTGCATAATTTTATGAAAAAATGCCGTGATTATGTATACTATATTTTTAGCTTAAGATAATTTCATATCTTAAGTTAAATTTTCTTTAAATTATAATGGATAAAAATAGTCATATTTGATTTTTTCGCGCTTCTCTAGTTATGTTCTTGTTATTTGAAAAATATTCATAAATAAACCGCGATAAGCGATCGTATGGAAATGCGTGTGAGTAATAATATGAAACTTATACTGTACTGACGATAAAAAGTTTATGTCAATTTAAGATTATATTATGCTGGATCTCTCGGCCTTTTCATGTAATTTTAATTGTATCTTCAGTTAAAACCTTAAAGAATTTAATCTTACCTGTATTCATTAAGTTTCAGTAACTCTTCGTCACTTTTAAAGGACGCATTTCTGCTATGTAATCAATGAACTTTTGAACTCCCATTTTTCTGTTCTAATAAATTTATCTTCTAAACAATGGTAGAATCGTAGTCTCTTCTAAATTGAAATTCTTTTCAGAACTATGAATAAGCTACTGTACTAGAGATTTATATGATATTTAGGAATACGATAGAAAGCAAGACCAGCTCAACATATGATCGAGCGGAGCGCCCGCTCAGGGCGCCGATATTTAAGGGACGCCAAAGGGCACTGGCGCATTTTGTGTTTTATTATTATTATTGAAGTAAGATAATTATTTTTTACATATAATTTAAACAGTGGGGTGACGGTGAGCGGATTGAGCCGCCCAGCCTACTCACCGTCAAACTGAGGATTTAAAGAGGTCGCAACAAAAATTTTCGTATGGGGCACTAAAAGCTCTAGAGCCGGTATCGATAGAAAGCCACTGATTTTTTCATCTATTTTAACATAAAGATATACAAACTTTATTTGAGAGCAACATACTTTGATACAACGTAATGATTAATATATTGCATATAAGAAAATCCTTTTATTAATGGAAAAATAGTATCAGAATTGAAGAAAAAAATCTAAATATATAATAAAGCCAAATTCTGGAATAGCAGCTTCTATACAGTTCAAAGTTATCCTAAAAATAATTCTAAAACTTTAATTATATCACGAATTCTTGTAAAAATATTTCTGCAATTTTACTTATTATCTGCATGAAACCATTTGTGTTACTAAATCTGAAAACGTGTCCAACCATCTAAAAATCTTTTCTAGATCGTACTGAAAAAAATTATTTCTGCTTAAATCAGTCAGAGAACTTCTTCCATTTGACTTACATGGAGAATTTTGGGGATGTGTGAATCTGTACCTTACTTTATTAATATACCTATAATTAAATAAGAGAAAGAAAAGAAACTTCAAAATTATTTTAATTAAAATAAAAAAGTATAAATTTACTTTTGATATGTTAGAATCGATATAGAGCTAATTTTAATTTTAATTTTGTTTACATTTCAATTAGGATCCTTTTAAAAAATTTTATTCATATATTAATACAAAAAATGTAAACATTGTTAAATATATTATTACTTCTTTCTTGTTTCATTAAATCTTTATTTCATATGTTCCAAATTCAATCAATCCTGATTTTTATTAGAAAATTTTCGTAAGGAAATTTAATTTTAATCAGTAAAACAAGAATAATTTTGCAAAAATTAAGAAACGATTAAATTTTCTGCAATTTTTCTTTATTTTCATTCCTGACTCTTCAGCATCAAACGTGAATTAATTAAACTATTATAATTATAAAAATTCTAATTTTTCTTTATCTATCTCAATGATTCTACCAAAATTAACGATTCAAAATAAAAGTGAAAGTGATCAAAATTTTTTACCACGTCGAAAATTTAATTGAATTTAGCTGTTCATTAGATGGTGAATCTTCACCGCAAATTTATTATTATTGAAATAGCAGCTTCATCAAAAATAGCCTAAAACAAAGCGATAATTTTTTATATCTAGTTTAATTTTATAAATTTTTCTATATTAAAAATAAATCAAACTTTTTCCAATAGTAGAAAAGATTAAAACAGACATTGCCGGAAAGCATGGATATCTCTTCGTTTCGAAACCGCATTAAAGTCGATTTCACTAAATTCAAAACAGTCATATTCATAAAGAGACTTTTTTTTTTCTGTAAAATGTCATCACACTTCTGATATCTATATAATGGAAAATTCTCGCAAGAAAAATTTTCGATAAGAATGAATGGATTTCGAAGAAAAACTTTTAACGTTTACTAAAGAATATTAATAGGATAGTCGATATCTTTCGCATATTGAAAGAACGATTGATGTTGCTCTTTTTTTTCATTTCTTTAGAATTATATATATGTATATATATATATATATTCATTTTTCACCGCGAGTTATTAAAATTTTCTATTTCAAAATTTTAAAATCAACAAAAAAATATATATATATAAAATTTCTTATTTAAAAATCAACATAGAAAAACATACATTTTACTTTAGATGGAATACGAGTAAGAAAACTTTAGTGAAAGAAGAAAAAAGTGAATTTATACATAACAGTAGTTCATTTCAATTTTAGACAGTATAATACTATAAATATAATTTACATTTTTCAGTTTATTCGATAGAAGTCACTGAAATCATATATTGGTGCCAATATTCTAAATTTAAAAAGTTCACACATTGAAATTATTAGGTTAAAATTGAATCGCTGATACTTATCGAAGAAAATATTAAAAATGAAAAAAGATAGCGAAATCGTGTTAGCTTCGATTCAGAAAAGTAATTCTTTAAATATTCCTTTCACTGGTGATTTTTTCAATAAAAATATTTATGAAAACGTCGTTCGTATGCCTTTAAGGAAATTACGCCAAGCAATATCGATTCGAAACTTGTTAAAAACACTGATAAAAATTTTGAGAATATTGTACGGTACTTTATTTATATTGGGAAATTTGATAGGACATCGACCTGTCTAACAAAAAGAAAAATAAAACTTCCACTTATGGTAATTATGATAGAAAATTCGGCCATTCCGTTCAATTTTATTTAGTAATGGCGACTACAACGTAAAGTAATCCCAACGACACAAAAAAAAATATTTTGTTTTTCTTTATGTACTAGAATTTAAGGCCGAATTCTTTATTTTAATACTTAATTTTTTACAGGTATATTAATATTGGGCAGGCAATAAGTAGAAAAAAGTTGTATTTAATAAGTAGAAAAAAGTTGTATTTACTTTTTAAGCTTCAACCATCTATGGAAAATTTGTTTTTATATAAAGTGAGAAATAATGAAATTACACTTTTATCTAAAGAAAAAATGTGCCAAACGAAGGTTTAATAGATTCATAAAAACAAGAAAATGTATAACAAATTGGAGCCAAAATATTATTTATGAATTAAATACAATTATAAATTTCAAATATTTTATATTCTACTTCATATTAGTGGCCATCATGTTTCGAGAAATAGGAAAGAAACTTCAGCGATATAACTTTATCATGCCTAATTTTAACTATTATGCAATTCAATAGCGGATTAAATTAGTAACTTAATTATTTATTATATTTAATGAATAAAACATCTTTTTGAAAATTACTAGTTTTTTACTTTGAACCGTTTATTAGATAATAAAAATAATTTTGAAAAAATTAATACCCCTGCTTCTATAAATACTTAATTTTATTCTTTTGGCTATGCAATGATTTGAAATATAACTCGATCATGTTTATATTTTTGGAGTTCACTTGGAATTGGAGATGTTTAAATAAACAAAACAATCAATAATGTCAACGAAAGTTTCATAAACGTTACATTTTCATTCAAGTGTAAGATTGAACCAAAAATCTGTGACAATACTATTATATTGATCTATACATTGATCAATATAATATTCACGAAAATTTTAAATTTATCTCTTCATTGATTGGCAAAAAATTTCCTAAACATAAATCGAAGAATTTTGCCATATAAATACTTCAAAAATATATAGATAAATGCATTTATATCTTCATTTAGCACTTTTAGCTACATTTTATCATAACAGAATAATTTGAATATAAATTCATTTGCACTGATTTTATATTTATCTTAACATTCAAATATATATAATTATTAAAGTGGATATCAATTCTTAAACATGTTTAAAGTATTTTAAAAATTATGCATTAAAATTGTTTCTGATAATTAATAGAAAACGGTGAAGAGTTATTCCATCAGCGTGTGTACTAATACTATACATTTGTCATTATGATTATTATTGTTAAACATTATTATTAAACCGAGTTGTAAATTTTAAAGGTAGTAAACTAAATCAGACACGATGTTACATCTATCAACTAGAGAACTGCGTATCATTAGTTCTGGTTCGAATATCAAGATACAGGAAAGATTTCAATAGTTATCATTACAAAGAATATAACTTATTGATGGGCATAAGTCATACTGATATTTATAGCTTTATCTACTACACTACAAGAATAATTTCGATATCATAAAGTGGTTAAAAAATAAAAAATCTGTCTGAGAATGGAATATTTCATTATTTTTATTTTTTCTTATTTGAATTTTCAAATTATGCAATTTAAAATTCGTGTTATCTTTATTTTATTGAGGTTATAAATGAACCATCTTGGAATTTAGTTATGTATATTTAAATTAAATATTTTTTAAAAATTTTAATCTAATCAAGAAAGAATTCAAATTCCTAGCATAAATCGCTTATCAATATAATAATTACCATCTATAATCATTGCTTAGAAGCTTTCTATCCATTTGGCTATTCAGTTGCCAAAATAATAATAATTTTAATTATTAATATTATCGAATTTTGTAAAGAACGAAAATTTTGATTAATTTTCATTGTTCTTAAAATTAGAAACATTTTTTCATATTTTTTATGCGAATAATATACCTAAGCAAAAATAATTACCGGATAGAAAATTTAATGGAAATTTTGAATTGTTATTCATAATTGAGTTATTCAAAATTGTAAAGGTAGTGTTGCTAGATCGATACACATGTCAACAACTATAGGTCCTAATAAAAAACAAAACAATAAAATAATAAAAAACAAATACAATTTTCTGATTCAAATTAAGAAAAACGCAAATTCGACTTTCGTAAAAAATTTTTGAATGCAAAATATTTAAAAATTCGTCTTTATAACGATACTAGCCAGTGTAATCTGCTTTGCCCATGAATTTATGGCGCATCATTTATAGGAAGATATTAGTTTCTGATTTATGAGAATTTTTGATAGCCATGAATTTTTGATGATCTTCTGCAGCAAAGCTGGAAAAATCAAAACTTTTTGGCACGACGTTGACATTATAGTAACGTCATACGTCGGAAATGACGTTTTGGGATGGCATCAGTAGTTATGGTGTATTTGGAATTTTTGTTGCGTCATTCATTGATATGTCATAATGACATCATATCGCTGTTCGGGAAGAACAATGATACAACTGCAAAATCAATAATTTTCAGGAGATGCAAAACTAAATACTGTATTAATATCCAATTCTTGTAATTAAAATATGTTAAAATATTTGACAATAATGGAAGTAAAGCAAAATGCTACATTATGTCATTCTTTTGTTGGAAGGATTGTGTATTTTTGAAACTAGAGACACGCGTAACTGAAAAACCCCAAATTTGCAGTTGCGTCATCGTTCTTCCGGAACAGCGATATAACGGTAACGTCCTGTAACGCCATCCATTATTGGGTTATAAAAATGGAATTTTCATGTCGATCATTGTTACGTCAATGGGTGACACTATGCATACTGATGACGTTTGTGACGTCACCAATTGTTACGTCGTGGTGAATTATGCTGGTGATAACATGACGTCATCCCTACATCAATTACTAAAATGTCAACAATAGTCAAAACAAGTCTGAAAAGTTTTAATACGTATTTTTGCGTAAAATTTAGCTTAAATAATATTGTCACGAATACATGTCTTGCCTAAATTGGAAACTTCTATATTTAGAAGAGAAAGCAATCTCAAAATTTTTAATGTTTTTTATTATAATATATTACAGATGAAAATGATATAAATTTTAATATAAATCCTTAAGATTATTTTATAATTAACGATTTTGCTTAAGAAAGTTATGAATAAATTTTATATAAAATGCATAAATCAAATAATCGGAAATTTTGTGGTAGTAAAGCATATATATCAATACTTTTACATATACTGTATATGTTTTATTTTTTCTCTTTATCTTTCTACCTTTCAAAATTGATATAGCCCTAAACTTCATTTTACCAAAAGTTAAATTCAATTTATTTAGCATTTCATTTTGTATATAAAGAGTTAATTATATTTTCTATAAAGTAATTCGAAAAAATTATTTATACGAGGGGGAATAAAACACTTTTCTTTTAAAGTCCAGTTATCGATATAATCAGAACTGAACATTCTTACGTTATAACCATCATTATGTTAACTTAGTGAGAAAATTTTCTATCAATATTTCGATAACTATTCTGGAAAATTAATTAGCTATGTTCTCAGATATTGATAAACAGTTTTAAACTACAAATTTAGGTTAAACGGGCTGATTCAGGTTTTCAGAATTAACAGCTCGTTGTTTTTTTAAATTCCGATTTCTTTTATTTTCTTCGTCAAATCTGATCAAATAATTTTGGGACAAAATATATATAAATATTGTTTTTAATTTACAAAAATATACTTATTAATACAAATTATTAATAATTCCTTATCTAAAATGAAGAAAAAAAAGAATAATCCCAAATAGTACAGTGGAAAATTGGAGATAATGTATATATGCAGACTAATGATAAATAAGCTGAATATCGTATATTATCACGAATAGAATAAATCTGACTAATATTTGCAGAAATACAGAAAATGGTATACATTAATATGTCACGTTGTATATTATCATCGTACTAAAAAACACACTTAGATATAAGTTTTTAAATAATAATAAAAGCACAATACAATATTTGAAACTAATTGTCATCTATATTAGAATCCATCTTATTAAATACAACAGTTGCTCTTATTTGGAATGAATTCTAAAATTTACAAGTACAAAATTTACATACTCGTAATGTCTAGTAAGAACCATAATTACATTAAGAAATATTTTATCAGGTGCTAATTTCCCCCCTCTCTGTATAGGATATTTCAAAAAGAATCATCCGATTTCAAAAGGATATACATTTTTTATTTATCAAACCAGGAACTTGGAATTGATTTTAAAATACACAGTTAAACATGAATTTTTACATAAAATGTTCAGAAGTGCTGTTTCTCTAAAAAAGGTGTATGGCCCGTACTTCTTTTTGATTAACACTGTCATAGCAATGTCGTACTTGAAAATGCTAGAGAATTGGTTTTTCCCACAGTTACAGCTTGATTCCAATGATTGCATTTCTCAACAAGATGGAGCTGTGTAGATGAATTACGAAATCGGATTACAGCAGCAGTGGCAGTAGTGACTCTAGACACGCTCGCATCTGTATGGGACGAATTGTCCTATCGTATGGACATATGCCGAACATCCGAAGAGGGACACATTGCGCACTTATGAACATTTTGTGTAAAAATTATTCGTGTATTTTAAAAGCAATTCCACGATTCTGGTTTGATAAATAAAAAATTTATACCCTTTTGAAATCGGATGATTCCTTTTGAAACATCCTGTATTTTATGATCATCTTTAAGTCTTGGATATGTATCATTTGGTTAATGGATTTAATGTTGAGTGTTTTGTACAGATCAATATTATTATTTGAAATGTCAGAATGTGTAAGTTTAGCAATAGATTTTATTGTAAATGAATTTCTTTCTGTTTCTTCATTAAATGAGAAGCACCATAAACAGATATGCAATTATATATATATATATATATATATATATATGAAAAAAGTAGTAGAGTGAATCTAATTCATATAAATTTTGATACTAGTAATATAATGTAAATAATGTTATGTAAATCTTATTTTCTGATATGTTTTAGAAACTATACGATCTATATCCACGATAGTCAAATTGCGACTCGCGACCGACACGCGGTTCTTTGGTGTCTTCAATGTGGTTCCATATCATGAAAGTCAATAGTTAAATAGGTACTTGCTCTATATTAATTTAAAAAATAATAATATATTTATAACTTGTTCATTTATTGTAAAAAGTGGTCTGCATCTATATGAAATGCGTGTAAAATATATAATAAACAAACTTGAAACCAGTATTCAGATTACCCGAAAAACTGATGTGGCTCTCATTGACCAAAAAAGAAACTGATTGCGGCTTTCAGATATTTGAGATTCTCCTATGTGGCTCGAATTAACACGAAGTTTGGCTACCCCTGATCTATATGATACTTGAATATCATTTTGCAATTAAAATTAGCATCTATGTCTTAATGCCTATCAGTAAACGTATATACAGTACTCTGATTACGAAAGAAGCTATATTCATCTATATAGCAATTAGGTTTATTGGTATATTTCATGAAGACAGTT
>WUQG02286163.1:0-19634 GCA_011317285.2 Androctonus mauritanicus | reverse complement strand
TCGACTTTACGATTGTGGTCGTAAAGTCGAATGGTCGTAAGTCGCATAGGTCGTAAGTCGAGAACTACCTGTAATGAGACAAAATAACAATAATAATATATAAGTTTTATCTAATTTAATTAAATTTTGAAATCATTAAATTATTAAATTAACTTACTGATCACAATATATTTTTTATTACTGACAGAGATGCAATGGGTTTACCAGTTTTTAATAACGATTCAGAATATGTATTTGTTCCAAATCCAATCATTAAATTTTTGCTTAGTAGTGTTGGGATAATCAGAAAGCCATAAAATTTTTTCTTAAACTTCAAGATATTTCAAATTATATGCATCATAGGAAATTGATTCAGATATTGTTAGAACAACTATTTAAGATTTTTAGTTATGCACAAAAATTGCTAGGATATCATATGAAATGAAAAATAGTTATTTAATATTTAATAGTGAACATAACAACTTTAAATAATTCCACACTAACGGCAGTTGTGCTCAACTTAAAATAACTCTTTATTCCCTAACCTTTTCAGCAAAGTTATTTTAAGTTGAGCACAACTGCCGTTAGTGTGGAATTATTTAAAACTGTACTATTAGTGATTAAGGCAGTATAATAATAATACTAATGAATAACAGTGAACATAGATGGATTTTTTATTCAATGAGATCCTGTTATTAGATAAGCTCTGAAATAAGACTTCGATGAGTTTTTCTATTGAGCAAAAGTAGCGATATTAAAAATGGGATGTTTATTCTGGGACCCATGGATATATATAGCTGATGATGAATGGATTATGGAAGACTAAAATATTACTATTAAAAATAAAACTTTTCTATATACAGCTGTTTTTTGTGTTTAACTTATAATATTAGAAAAAGGATGATGAATATTATTCAATTTCTCTCTCCTCTTTTATTTTTATTAAAAATATAACCTGTATCATAATTATATTTCTCACTGCATTAATATCTTTGTATATAAAAACTATCTATAAGATAATTTAATAAAAATTAAAAAGAAGATTTGGATAAAATATATTTTTATTGATACCAATTAATTCTTTTTGTTATAATTCATAAAATTTTTATAAATTTCTTTAGATGTTAAATTTGTTATATGAAATATTTATTTTTATAATTAAACAATATACCTAATATTCTTGCTGCTCTTCTCCTTTGCTTACGTGCTATAGCTTCCAATTCTTTGTCGTATACATAATCACTGCAGGAAAAACAATAGACTGCTCCATATGAGACATCAACAGCTAAAATATAATATAATGTTTAGTTAATTTTGTATTCTATAATAAAATGCTTAATTACAAATAAAAAATAATATCACAATATTTGAAAGATACTGATCATTATTTTGCAAAAATAAAATAAAAATGCTATTAATCTTTTGTAGACAATTTCAATTACAGTAACAAATGCACATATTATAATGACTCTAAAAAATTCAACAAATTTATATTGATATATAATCATAAAAACATTTATTCTACATGTCAGGTCTCATGAACACATTATAAATTTTTGCCATTTAAATTAATGGTAATTTAGTTTCTAATTTATGACAACTTTTCAGGGATACACTATGCTCATAAATGGGTATTTATTTTTATTTAATATTTAGTATGGTATATTATAGTATTTAGTATAGTATCTATATATATAGATTCATTTATATAATAATTAAATTCAAATAGATCTTACCAAGAAAATGCTTTTTACTTCGTGCATGTTCATGAATATGTTTAGCACCATAGCACCCAAAGTATACACAATAAAGACATGCATGTAATCTTGGTACATGACTTCGACAAGTTTGACAAATACATGAACGAGCCTAGAAAAAAGAAATATATATATTAAAAAATTTTAAAACAATAAGCAATGCAGTAATATATTACAACATTTTCAAATAAGTAATTTTTTCCTTTTCTTTTAGATATTTCAACGAAGACAAAAAAATGATTTTCATATTTCACATATTTTCAATAGCTACAAAGTCTGAAGAATAAATTATGTAACTAAATTCTGATTAAAAATTGATTAATTTAAATTATTATGCTTAATATTAAAATTCATATTTCAATCATTAACATCAACTTTATTAAATGTATTCATCCAAAAATAATAAAATCCACATTAAAAAAGTTATTATTTAATTTCAAGCAAACAAACTTAAAATCTCTGTTTTATATGCATCCTGTAATTGAATTATTTAATATAAAAATGAAATTGCTAATTCTTCATTGATATATATATATTATATAAAATGCAATGTTTCTTTCTCTGTTCTTAAACGCTTTTGCCCCTTGAAACCAAACTTTTTATGGAGACTTCCAACAGATGCACAGATCAAGATCACATCAGGGTGAGGTATTTTGAAGTGGCAACAAAAATGCCCATTTAAATTCTTCAGTGTGATGTTCAAATTCAGGATGGCATAATAGAAACACCTAGTGGAACAACATGAATGAAGTAACAACTAATAAAATCAATATGTCATCAAGTCACTGTTATGATAATGTCATGACATTATGCTGGCTAAATCAACTGATAAAATAAATGGTGAAATTGGATAAGAAAAATCAATGTTGAGAGGATATCATAGCAATATTGGTATGACAATGTATAACATCATAAAGCACTTCCATTGCATAATATCATGATGATATAAAAATGAATGTAGTCATGTTGCTGCTATGATGTCATCATGAAATTATATGCTAACTATATCAACTAATAAAATTAGCCACAAAAAGCCAATGGATTCCATATGCTATAACAAATGAAATATATGGGTAAATGATATTTCTGCATGGTTTATCTTAAACTTATCAATGAAGTCTACAAATCCACAAGGTTCATGTCTGGCCTGTTGAACAACATTTCTCCAACTTCCAATTGAGTCCACATGGCTGTTAGCCAGTCTGTCTTAGACTCTAAAAGTGGCCATTAGCAAAAATAAAACAAAAATTTAGCTTTCTTAAATAGAGGCCAGTTAAAGTGAAACTACATAAGAGGGAATTTAATAATAGGTTTTCAAATTATGTCCGAGCAGTACCAGGTACACGTTGCTAGTACATAAATAAAATATTAAAAGAATCATTAAAAATACCAATATATTTATTATGTTTGAATGTTGTTATTTTTTAATAGCAATAATCAATTTTTCAATTACTCAATATTTTATAAAAAATACCATGGGTTAGGATCATAACACTATAATCGATAATCGGGATAGGATAATAACACTACTTCTTTACCTGACATTCATCAAAAATAAAACTCTGAAATAGTTATTTAAATACTAAAATAAATGATGTATTAAATGAACCTTTTTTAATTCCACTTTCTCAATTTTGGTATCAGAGACATGATTGAACTAATCATGCTCTGGTATTAAAATTGAGAAATTTTCAGAAAGTTACTACAACTGTACAAATACTCATATCTTAGTTTCAATCAACCCACAATTTCATAGTGTCCATCAACCTTTCTTATGTTTAATATAATTCACTTATAAATTTGACTGTGGCTATGGTGATTGTGATCATAACATAATTACTTACAATTAATTCCAATCTGGTCAATAATCTTTTCCTTAATAATTATTGAAAAAATTATAAATTTTTTTTTAAACTTATTAAGATAAGTGAAACAAGACAGTATTAATAGCAAAAGTGAAACAAGACAGTATTAATTTGAAAAGTGTAATGAATTTAAGAATTAAAACAACTAATCAATCATATGCTAATAAAAAATTTTACATATACATATCAATTTATTGTATGTATCAAATTTCATATATCAAGTGAAATAGTCAATAAATTACACCCATAAAATAGCATAATTATTGTATCACCATCTTGTTAAATCCATTTTAATTTTAATTTACAGTGTTATCAACTTGGCATTAAAGCATGGCTAATATTTAAAAATTTTCTTGAACTATTAAAACTTTAGATATGATACTCTTCTAAAAATATGTAATAACTTGGTAGCATACAATAAACAAATTTAACTCACTTCATTATATATTTTAAAATCAATATAGACAACAAAATAAACAGCACTATCAGGGAAAAAATGATGATAAAATTTTTTCTCATAATTAATGCTGTTTGTTTTCTTGTATATATCAATTTTTTATTAGGAAATAAGAATTAATATTTAAAAGTAATTTTATAAAATGAAAATTGAAAGATAAAACTAAATTTTCTATCTGTATAGTTGAATTATCATGAAATTATCAACAATAGTATTTACATCATTAAAATATCAATACCAGAAAAGTTATGATAAAATTCTTTAATCAAAAAATCTGTTGATCATTTCTATTATAAATTATTACAGTTTTGATGTAGATAAAAAAAATTACATATTTTAGAAAAATCTAAAAGTTTATATTTTCTAAAATATGTAATTTTCTTTAACAATTAATGGCTAATAAAACTAATGGAAATTTCATATTTAATAAATATCATTATTAAATAAATTTATTAAGATATTTAAAAAATTGTTGCTGATATTTTATATTCTCCTATACTGTTAATTCTTTTATTTGAAGAAAAGTTAATTAAACAGTATTAAAAGTATTTATAATATTCAGCATAAATTTTTTCTGCCTTATCCTAATGATTACATAATTCTAAAATTTAATATTTATATTAACTAAATCAATATGAAGAATTTTGTATCTAATTACCAAAATTCAGTACAGTTAGCAATAAGCTCATGTACTTCATTACCTTTCACTATTTTACAGTATATGTTATCAATATATTGTAAAATAATGAAAGAGAATGAAAGTATGATTAATGCATAGCAAGTAAAGTCAAATACACTGTCAGATCAGTTCAGTAAGCTGCAGGAAAATTTATTTCTTAAAGTTCCTTACCACCTTACTAAAAACAGAATGATTAGAAAAGCTGTAAGAAAACAACATAAAAAGGTCATGTGAACAAGAAAGCAAATTTTATATTGATAAAACAACTTTGCTTCTTTAACATAAACTATATAGTAAACACCAAGCTCTGTAAGCAAAGACACTTTCTAGAAGTGCCTGAAAATGTTACTCAGTTTTTAATGAGTTTGCTGCTAAAAGCAATGAATTTTAATAATTAATTACTTTTAGTAAAACTAAGCAGTTTATTAATCTATTGAATTTTATATCAATTGAAAAAGTATATCTATAAGAAAAGAAAACACTAGTATCTTCAATTAATATAAATAAACTTAAATCCATAAGAAAACTATTTATAGATACTAAAGAAACATTTTTAATTGTCTCTGATATAGACCAGTTGAGATGATTAGGAATATTTCTTTAGTAGCAATAAATAAAAATTAATCACTTGGTATTAGCTAAAAATTATATTCATTTTTATTTAAGTTATACTGTTTGTTTTATAATGAATAAATTTTATGTAACTAAATTCCAAAATAATTTATTTCTATTGAAAAATCTTTAAAATAAACTGGACTAGTATGATTTTATTTTCCATCAAGATACAGTTTTGACATATTATCTATCTAACTGAAACATAATTTCAGCAGTATTTAGGATAATATTTTTCCTTGACTCATTTCTAAATCTCTCATTATTAAATACAAAATGTTGATGGATAGCAATTTTTATAAAGCATATTTTATAAGTTATATTAAATATATTATCTCTGTATATATATTATTACAGATATACAGAGGACCAAGATACAAACAATTTAAGATGTGAGAAAATCAAGATACTGTATGTGAAACCTCACAAAGTTGACTTTTTGACATTCAAAGAAAAAATATGAACCTAGTACAAATTGTGATACAAGCCAAATATGTGGGTAGCATGGGAGGAACAGGAATATTTCAAAAAAACTGCAATTTCTGTGGATTTACAAAGACTCTGCTCAACTTATTTCACTTCTGATGCCAAAATGCAAGTTCCATTGGAGTTGCCACATATATGTATACTAATTGATTAAATAAGTAGGTTTTGACATAGGTGCAGTTTAAGGCACATTTACTCCAGAATAAAAATTGATATTTATATAAGGTGCAATCAGGACAATAACTGATTACACCTTATATAAATATGCTATGAGGATACATGGAAATGTATGTTCTTTTCTTACTTTATTGTTTTATGCCATTTTTCAACTGCAAATTACTAAATGGTAGAGCTATTTCAGTTCTCATCAACAGCCTCTCACATCTATAATGAAATTAGGAATTCTACTATGGGACCTAGCCCATTGAATTAGGAATTCAATGGGGTAGGTCCAAATTCCTTCTGAAAAATCTGGAAGTGCAGAGTCAAGAATTGAATCCAGATCCTTCAGGTAATACAATTTGAGTGACTGTAAATAGTAGTCAAGGATATAAAATTAAAAGAAAAATGTGAAATTAATCAACACTAAAATATTTTCTACAACATATAATACCATATTTATATATACATAGTAATAAAACAAGCGAATATGATATAAAATGAAGCCATTTAAGAATCAAACAATTAAAATGTAAAAAAAGAAATCTAATTTTTACAAGGTTTAGAATCTTGGATTTATTAAGTCAATCCTGTATATAAGATATTTTAAGATATGAGATTTCTTCTGAAAAGAATTAATCTCAAAAGTCTGCTATACAATTTTGAACAATGTCATTTGAACATATTCCAAAAATATTTAATATTAAATATAAAATTTTTTCAGGTTTAATCTATTCTTATTAATATTAATTCTATTTATTTTATTGATGATACTTGTTTTTAGATTAAAAAAAATAAATTGCATCTAGCAATATATTAATGCTTATTAATAATGATAATTGGGAATAATTTATTTTCATATTGAAAATAAATAAATTATCCCAATTATGATGATGACAACATGTTGTGTATTAAATTTTGTTTTTGAATTAAACAAATTTTAATAAAATAAAAATTCAAATGTTTTTATTCTATACAACTCTACAGCAATTTTGCAGGCTTAAATTATTAAAATAAAATTATGTTTGTTTATTTTGCTACTCCTCTTTTTGTATCATTTCTATTTTAATGCTGAATATAATCTTTGTTGCATTATAATTTTTATTATTATTTATGAATTCATTTTATTGATTATCATCAAAGATATAAAATTAGTCATACTTATATGTTCTTCTGGCTAATGAGTTATATAGCAAGATATATATATAACTGCATGTTCTTTTAAGGCTGACCATAGATTGATGAATCAGTGCAAAATAGAATAAAATTATTTGCATTTAATGAAAATAACTCACACAATAATTAACAAGTTAATACAAACTGATTATGTATAAATAGACTAAAGTTCTTGACTATTCTTTTATCTCATTGAGTCTTGTTTAGTTTAGACTAGTTGGTTTATGATTAGCCTTAGTCTTTAAGACTTCTTTTCAATGTACTCTCCATGAAATCCAATTTTTGTTTATGTTGGATATTGTGTATAAAGCTGAAGATATTTCTGGTTTTTGTATATTATTTTTTAAAATAAAAAATATTGTAGATTCCCACCTATGTTATTTCCATATCTATCAATTTTAAATTTTTTCTTGCAGAATTCAGTTGCAATATATTGTATAGATCAGTGCTGCTCAAACTATCTGACATGGTAGATATCAAATTTTTTCCAATATGCAAATGACCAGTATAAGACAAGTTAGCAATCCTGTAACAGAAGTTGTATCTCATATTTTCCTCAATCTACACAACAAAATATCACCTGCAATGTATATTGTTATATCATTTTTGATTGGAATATAGCTTATGATCTAATGGGATTATGGAATATGTTATTTTTCTTAAATCAATTTTCTTCTTATCAATTCACTGCAGATCAGAAATTAAATAGTTGGTGGACTAGCATCATCTGTGCCTATCTCTCTGAGAAATGCAAATATAGATATTCTTGAAAGTTCATTATGCTTTGCCCAGAAGGGAGAATTAATATTTATGATAGGACTTTTTACTTCATATCATTTTAATATTTTTATATGTATTCCATTCATAAATTTATATATGGATTCATATTTACATCCATAAACTGTAATTATACTGTACTCTGTTTTATCCTTTGGCTTACTATAATGAACATAAAGCCTTAAGAGTTCTAAATACTGTCTTCTGTACTGTAAAGGATTATTAAGCCATGCAAATATAAATACTGAGGAATATATTCACCTTCTGTATACCTCTCTTTTATATTCCATCACATTCATATCTATTTCTATATTTAGAAAGTATATTTTCTTCATAATTATCTAATCTTATTTAAGCTGTAGGGCAATAATTTATTTTGGCAGATAAAAAATTTTCATATATTTCAAATTCATCTATGTATAATTGAATTTTTTTAAGTCAGGAAGTTCTTGTATATAATCAAACTTCAATATAAATAAAAAAATTACATATAGCTGATCAATACTATATTTGACAAAATTTAAGTTTACAGAAAAATATTAGAATATTTAATATAAATAAAACGTGAAGAATATTTGTGTAGTTTATTGGAGATTAATATTCATAATTACAATATTGAATCCTAATATATTGTATTTATGCACTATATCACTGGTCTCAAACTGACAGTCAGCAGGGCACACAAAGCAATTTTGTATGGCCTGGAAAGTTTTTTTAGCTATTTGTTTAAATATATGTTACAGTCATAAAATTTTGTAATTTAATGGTAATTATATAAGATAATTTTTTTTTATTTTATGTTATTTCAATATCTTTATAAGAAAAAATAAAAGTAATTACCAATAAATATTTTCCTTTCATTATAATTTTGTTTAAAAATATTTGGCATTTCATTTCTTTTCAAATAGCACATTCAGCCTGCATGCAATTTGAGTTTGAGACCACTGCACTATATAGACAAGATTTGTTTTTAAATATTTAAAATAAAATTCAATTGCTTATAAAATTTAATATAAACATATACTTTATAATTCCTTCTTTAATTTGAAAACAAGTCAATATTATTTCTTTAATGCAGTCTGATTTACTGTGTTGGCTTATTTATATAATTCAAATTTATTCACACAAATTGTTTTTACAAAATTAAAAATTTTAACATTTGCCCAATGAAGCAAATTAATACATAAATTAAAAGTTTTTCTTATTAATATTGTTTTATTAATAATAAATTGTTTTAATAATATTATTAATTGTTCATTTATTTTTCATTATAAATTTTAAATATTAAATTTAGTAAATGAAGTGAAAATTAGTAAAGTAATTCAAAATAAATTCTTTAGAAATGTATAATTTTATTTTTTTTGTAAATGCATTAAATTATTTATAATTACATAGATATGGTTATCCTACAACTTTATATCAACATCTACTTTTTCATTAAAAAATGTAATTATGTAAATCATAATTTTCTATCATAATTAAAAAATGAAAAATTCAATACTTATTAAATGGATCTATTTATTTCAAAAATTTTCTTATGAGATTTCTAAAAAAGAAAAAAATATTTTAGATAAAGCTTTCAAAATAATCATCAGATATATCCAATAGATTTTACAAGTAACATAACTTTATATATCAATTTAAATAAATTTTTTAAGCAAATTTTTTTTTTGAAATAGGTTAATATTCAGAATTTTATTAAATCTTGGAATAGTTTATTTATAGTTTAAAAAAATAGCTTATAATATTTACATATTTTGAAATAATTCAGTTGAAAATTGTAAAAAAAATTGATAATTGCAATGCCTTTGGCTCAATTAATTTGTCAAAAATTTTAAAATATATGTATCTTGTTTTTCAAATAAATTAACATGTGCACATTGTGTGATTTGATTACATAATTTAAATAATAAACATATGTAAATTTAAAAATTATTGTTTGAAATAATTCAGCTTATAAATTTTCTTTTATAATTTTTGTAATTTGAATAAAAATATAAAAGTTATATATTAGTTAACAATTGAAACCAAACCTAAAATTCAAAGTTCATTTAATGTTATTAGCTGCTTATATCTCAACGTCGAAAAGAATTTTTATATGATTCATGAATAGAATTTTATGAATTTAATGGTTAAAATAATATTGATTTTTCATTTATTAAAAGTAATTTGAAATGGCATATAAAAAAATATATAAACTTCTGATATAATGTGCAACTTGAATTTATCTTTTAAAAAATTATTTAGTTTTAAATAATACAGCAAATTTTAAAATTTAATCATGCTGTTCAAGGGAATTTATTTTTTTTAATTACATTAAAATTTTTAAAGTTATATATAAATATGTATTCCTCAAATCATTAAAATTTTTTAAACATTTAATATTTTTGTTTTCTATTTAAATTGGACAAACAATACAAAATGAAATTACTATTTCCATTTAATTCAAAATTTAAAAACTTTATTTTTTTCCAATAAAAAAACATTATTATATTTATTTATTTAACAAGAATACAGAATATATTTTCTAAATATTATTTTAAAATTTGATATTTATTTTACGATTTTACAGAATTTATAAATAATTTAAAAAATATTTATAAATTCAATTATACTTTCAAATAACAAAAGGAAACAATATCATTACAAAATAATACAAATTTTTATTTGCAGTTTTAAATACAAAAGATTTAATGAATTTAACAAGAAATTTACTAACATAATCAATATTTGCATGTTTTTAATTTGATAGATTAAAATAAAATTTATATTTATTGTACTAAAAAAAATAAAAATTAATCTTAAAATTGCTGTCAACAGTTCTAAGAATTTATGCATTAGAAATACTTGTTTATTTTTATTAAATCAGTATTTTTGATTAGCATATGATTGAAAGGAAAAAATTATTATAAAAAAGTAATTGTTTGCTATTTCAATTTTTATATATATTTTTGTAACAAGTTTTCTAAAGATCATAATTTAAAAAGTGCAACAAATAAATATCATAGTAAAAATACAACGTTTTTTAAACTTATCTTTAATATATTTAAGTTCAACATTTGTAAAGATCAGTATTATTTTTATCAACAACAAATTATTAATAGTTTATTTAAAGGCTTTTCATTAAATTTTGATAATTTGTTATTGGTTAATAATGACATAAAAATCTGAAAAATTTTTACATTACATTTGATTTTTTTGATTAAAATGTACTGTAAAAATCCACAAAATCAATTGTGAAATAAAATGAATCTATATTTATAAAAAGTGTTATTTATTTTCAATTTTATTTCATAAAAAATTAAAAATTATAAATATATAAAGCAAGAGCAATTTAATTCTCTACAATTCTAATTTTGAAATCATTGATTCATTTTAAAAAAGGTGACATTAAAAATTCACTAAATACATAATGTGATCTTGCCTAGAAAAATTGTTCTTTTACTTATAGTGGATATTTATCCCTTATAAAAAAAATCATCAACTTATTCAATTTACAAGTCATCCTTTAGTTACAAACTTTTGCACAATATAAATATGTTATTTTATTAAAATTTCTAAAAAATTCAAAAATTGTACAAAATTTTTAAAAACAACAATAATAAATGGTCTAGCAGTAAAATGCATCATTAAATTATGTAACATTTAACATGGTAGCACAATATTTCAAAAGAAATAAGTATCAAAAATCAGTATATCACATTTATTTCAAAGACTCAAATAAGATCTTAGTAATTACCTAATTATGATATTTTTTATATCTCTGTAAGCAGCATTATTATTATATCTTTATAAATTATGCTCAAACTGTATATTAAACACTTTTTATTCAGTTAACCTGAAGCACTTTCCCATATCATAACACTATTCAGCGTACATGCTGTTTACAGAGTTGTAAAAATATTGTTTTAATAAAAAGTAATGTACTTGAATATTATAGTAAAATGGCCTAATTATAATCCATACTTCTCCAAAAAACTGCTTTATTTCATTAATTATTTCATTAAAATAATTATTAAACAGATTAATAACCAATATTTATTAAATGGCAAACGTTTTCAACAACTTCACGTTGCCATCATCAGGCTTACAAAAATTATTTAATCGAATACAGCCAGAAAAGGCTGTATTCAATTAAATAATTTTTGTAAGCCTGATAATGGCAATGCAAAGTTATCGAAAACGTTCGCCTAATTATACATTACATAATTCAATAACATGAATTTGAGTATCTATAAATTATCATTAAGCATAAATTTCATATTATAAAATTTGGCAAACAAATGATTCTCAGGATTGCATTGTCACAAGAATAGTCTATAATATGTAATGCTAAATACTAAAGTGTACATTTATTTAGTTGAATAATAATAAAGAATTTTAAGGATATTATATTCCTAATAAAAAAAATTATTCCAAAATGTTTTTAACATTCTAAAGCTATTATAAGTCCTTTCAAAAATACTTTCTATATACTATTTCCTTGCACTTTATTAAACTAAGTTTATGAATATTATGTGTAAATGAATGATTTGTTGTATATTTTAAATAAATATTTTGGAAATTAAATTTATACACATAATTTGAGATTTTGTATAAAGATGAGTTTCAGATATAGTGGACCAATTATCCATGCTGCAGATTAATCAGGCATGCCACCTGAAAGTGATGTTTTATTTATTGACATTTTATCTTAGATTTTAAATGCCACAGATTCATTTGTTTCATTATATTTTAGATAACTGGCAATCAAAGTTAGAATAAAATTAAAAATTACAAAGATTGCAAAAATTTTTTGCTGCAAACATTTCTTATTTCCTTTTTCAATGAATACTAGAACATTTGAATATATGTGTGTGTGTAATGTATTTATTTTTTAATATTAAATGCATATTGTCCATAATTTCACTGTTTTGAGTATTTTTTAGATTAATTGAGTAATTCATTCCCAATTACCCCAGTTCAGGCAGATACTATATATTTCTCTATTCCATAAATTTTGCAAATATTATTCATCTTCAATACTCTCAGTCTATAGAGTAGAGAATACTTTTGGAATTATTGATTGCAGAGAATTAATTACAAAAATATTGTAGATATATCATACATCAAATCACAACAATTTTGATTTTAAAACAGGCTTATATATAAAACTTTTATAAACTTTTAGATTTCTACTAAATAACTGAAGATAAAAATTGAAAAATAATTATTAAATAGAGAATTATTGTCTTACTTACAATCTTTACGGCATTTTGATGTAATAAGTAGAACCTTAATTAATGATCAAATATGTATTAGAGGAGTTGATACATAGGAAACTAGATGTATTGTAATAACATAATCAGTTAAATTATATAAAATAACAAATACTTAAACTTATTCTGTATATATATTTTTGCACTATGTGTATCTTTCAAAGTTTAAAGATGATTGATTTGAATTACTTCATCAAATCACACGAAGAATATATTTAGCAATAGTCCCCTTTTAGAGTTCATCATGAGCTGACACCAGCACCCATGACTGCATCAACCAGAATGTTGAATGATCAAGTTCAAAGGGCCAGGCCTGCATTCCTCCTGAAAACAAGAGATGTGAAATGCAGAACTGAACCCAATCTTGGAAGATTGGATTCAGTTCTGGGTTCTATATCTCCTGTTAAGCAAATGCTTTATCAAATAGCTACCTTGTCAATCAAAGTTTAAAGTATACAATCTGTTATAGAGATAATTTGCCACATAAAACTTTAAAAAGCTATGCGAATGTTAAAATATATATAGAGGATTTTTCAATCAAATTTTGATGCATCTACACAATAGATGAGAAAGAATCATAAATGCAGATAGATTAAGAAGAGTAAGAACATTCAACATATGAAAATCATTTAATAATTTTCATAACTTGAATGTTGAAACAATTATTTTTACAAAAAGTCTGGCAATTATTAAGGTTCTATTTCTAATGTATAAATTTTATTGTACTTACCATAAGTTAATGGATACAAAACTGTATCAGTCTAATATAAATATATTTTGGCATATTTGAATGCAATAATGTATTATATAAAAAGTATTTTCAACAGAAAAAAATACAATAATCATAAATTAACAAGATATAAATATGAATTATAAAAATTGTTATTTTTTATTTTATTTCAATTTTATTTAATATGAAATGTATGTATTTATTATATAATATATATACTGTAATTACATGATATTTGTAATAAGTCTTGGATAATAAAATTACTATTGTGTAATTTTTACAATTATTTGTTAGTGTATTTTGTAAAAAGAAAAACAAAATATTACCTCATATGCAAAAGGATAAATTTATGTTATAGGTCCATGGCATCCAATTCATGATGTGCATCCATTTGCACTTTTTAATTGGTATTATTACAAAAAACTTTGATTACTTGATTTCAATTATATTCTTCATACATCTTTGTCAATAATTAGCTGATCCATCAGTTTTTTATTCAAAAACTTTATTTCATGGATAACTAATACATAATTCAATCTACTTATTTATTTATTTATCAAATATTTTTACTGATAAAATGCATTCTTCCTATTAAACAACAATAAAATGATAAAAAAAAAAAAAGAGATATTAATAAGTTGATAAATGATTACTGAAAAAGCAATGCTTCAGAAAAATAAATAGTAATATTTTCAATAAGGTTTTTGATAAACCCTGCATTTCAAGTAGGATTTATCAGAAACTATTTTGCAAACGAAAGGTTTAGAGACAGTTTCAGTGGAGTGATAAACAGATGAAACATGAATCATTAAAAGTGGCATAGTACTGAATCATTCATTCATCCGATTCTGAAGTCTTTTGAGAGTATACGATCTTTTGTATAGATTAGAATTTTCCGCTAAATATATTTTGTCACATTTTAAATTAATGCTGAATATATTTGTTCGATTTTTATAAAGTGCTAAAGAAGGCGTATCATACCAGTAATTAAGAAAAAAAATTGATCGATGATTGCCACATTCGAACCTTTTACCAAAGAAGATCCGCAGTGCGTACCTTTTTCCTTCTGGATTCCTCAGTGATGCAGGCTATGAAATAAGCATGGATGACACGAAAAGAATGAGTCCCTTTGCCGTTCTTGAAGTTGCTTAAATGAATACATCCATGAGCACTCATTTCAGAGAAACTGAGAAAAGAAACTAGACCAAACAGCGTCCCATCACTCCACCTTGACAACGGGAACGCTGTTATAGTAACAAACAATGACCGGTCACACAGTCAATGCTTTTCACACGATTGCATTCTTTTAAATGCTTTCAGTACTCCTCTTCATATTTACACATTATTTCATACATTAAATTTTATTTATAAAATAACAAATTAATTTTCGATCAGTTTATTTTTATGTTGAATTTTAACAATTCTATTTAAAATAACTTATAGATAACCAGGTGGCGTTTATGCACTTTATATTAAAATTTCGTTGAATGTTTTTGCATTCTCGGTTAGCAGTGAAACAAACACGATTATTTTATGTAGTATACAAGAACTTAATAAATATCAAAATGATTTTTTTTTCTTTTTGATAAACCCTACATTTTAAGTAGGATTTATTATAAACTATTTTACAAAACGAAAGAATTTGAGACAGTTTTAATGGTTTGATAAACGGATGAAAACATGAATCATTAAAATTGGTATAATACTGAATCTATGGATACGTTCTTAAACTCATCGGTTTATAAATCGTTTTAGGCAAGCGTCCAAAACTACTGGTTGAAGATAAAAACGTTTTAAACCGGTTCGTGCATCAGAGTCATCGAAGTTTATCTTCGGTGAGTGTCGCTAGGGGACTATTTAAAATGGCGTCAGCAAAGTGTTTAATTAAAGAAATATTTATAAATTTTATATATAGTGGCCTACACGTAATAAATCATTTATTTTTTATATTTAAATTATTTACAGTGTATCCACAATTACAAATTTATATTAAATATGATTTTTCACGTTATCGTGACTTAAAAGTGGTATATTAACTGATATGCAGATTTTAAATTTTTATTAAGTATATCATTTTAAGAAAAAAATAATATTTCGGCACTGATATTCTTGAAAGGCGAAAATGTTCTTTGAAGGATACCTCAGTAGAGCGATGAATGCTATAAATATAATTTTTTATTTTCTGTTTTTATTTTCATGTAATGCTAATAATTGAATAATAATCATGTCATCATCTTTCTTATAAAAAGCTGGAGTAATATTTAGTTCGCTAAGAATTAAAAGAAGCTATAGAATAAATTTCTGTCGACGCCATTGTTTCAACGAATTCAACAAACTGTTCCAAAACGAAAACATCGACTATTGTCGTTGCAAGCGCTTTAATTAAGCAAAACGTTGAGTTTAGGAACGTATCCTTCATTCATTCGATTTTGAAGTCTTTTGAATATACGATCTTTTGTCACTAGAACAATTTAGCTAATACGATTAAAAAACATTTCATGCTATCAAAAATTTCAAATATCCTTAGATTTTTCATTCGAAATACATTCCGAAAAGTACGGAATTCGATTTTTCTATGGTGTTCTGACAGTTTCATATATAGCCTGCATTCATAATAAATCAACAACGATCAAGTTAAAATGCTTGATCACGACTCAGGGTCGCGACCGAAACCTATGTTTTATTGAACGAGTACTGTTGCTTCAGCACGTGGCAGCATCATGAAGATATGCAAAACATTCATACACATTAACATCGGTCATATTGATCGCGTGACAGATCATGTGACGAACGATTCTATTCGAGCTGAATCGTTGAAATTGCTACTAGAGTCGTGGCCAAGGATATTTTATACAAACCATCCTTGGTCGTGATTCAGGGTCGTAACCATGCTAAATCGAACGGCACTGATTATTTTAACGAACGGGTTGAGTTGACCTATATGACTCAGGGTCGTTGCCTACGCTTATACAAATGCAGCTAATAGTAATTTAATGAAATATACAGTACTATATTTCAGATGAGCCTTTTCTTGATCAGGAAAAATAAGAGAAATTCTCAATTATTTTATCATCGATTTTGTAATGTTTCTAATGCGTGCATCTGAGGAGCATTAAGAGCGCTTGTTTTTCATCCTATTGTTAGTCCAATGCCCAAATGTTAGTTTTCTGATTCTTATTTTTTCCATTTTTCCTAATTTTAATAGTCTGATTCACATTTCTTTCACTTTTTCGAATCATATCTGATTGATTCCAAATTGCCCGAATCTAATATTTTCAAATGCAAGTTGATATTAAAGCATAATTTTCTAATTTTTTTTCAATTTGATTTTAATAATTAATCTTACTAATAGTTCATTAAGTTACAATTAAACAGTTCCTGTAAACTTAATGGATAAAATATGAATGGTAGATTATTTCAATAAACGCTTTTAAAGATTCGAATAACTTTTTATCAATTTCAAGTTTATTTTTATTTATTTTTTCTCTGAAAATATATCTTACTGTTTTACAAATAGAATAGTAGCATTCCTTAAATCCTTCAATAGTTATATATTTATTACATTAATTTAATAATTATATTTCGAACATGCATCATCTTGGAATTAGAACCGAACTGGTATCAAAAAATAAATTATTTTCCCGCAGTACTTCATAACTCTGACACAGCAGAAAGTATGATTCAGATATAAAATCTATGTTCAGATAGCTTTTAAAAGTTTTCTAGTACCATCTAGTGGCAAGGAAAACAAACTATTTAGGAACAATTTACATATACATCAACTTCGGATTGCACAGTACAGTCAGCTTTCGATACTCTGCACTCAATGGCGGAACTTAAAATTTTTTACCTCCATAAAATATTATTCAGTCCTGTACCACAAAAAAATTTATCCAGATATTTTTATTATAAAATAACAAAAAACACAAAATTGCAACATTTAAAACACAATTGAAAATTATCAAAAGAAAACAGATTTTAAATTTTTCCTCCTGGATTTTAAATTTGCAAAATCTCTAATCACATCTTTTATTTTTATATTTTTTGCTACTGCTTCTACCGCCATAGTGCACTGATTCAATGAACATTTTTTGTTTTTTATTATAGAAGGATGGGAGTGTTTTCATGGTCACATGATTTAGAACCTATTCAGAAAAATGAAAAAATAAAGTAGATTCTTTACAGGATTTGTTGGCAATAAAAATAAAAAGATCATTTCACTCTTTTCATGGTATATTTAATGTTTATTGTATTATGTTTGTTAATTTTTAAAAATGGCAAAGAAAATACATTCAAAGAGGATTTGAGCCCCTATAATTCTTGGCCCCCGCATTGCGAGGTCCAGTGCATTGTAGTTTGCCACTCATATCTACTTCTTTCAAAAGCTTTACACAGTTTAGTAATAAGTTAGTTTTTAATTATGCTATCGAATCTCACTTGGGATATTTTGTTGTAATATTTTGATTAATCACTTGTGATATTTCAGAGTCCTCCACTGGCTAGCTATCACTCGTAACAGGATGAACCAGGAAATTCAGGTATGGGATTCAACGGGCGTCTCCGAACCTCCTGACATTGAGGCTGTCTGAATTTGCATATTTTAGTAAATAGAAGAATTTATACAAATATTCAAAAATTGTGACTGACCGTGTTGATGACGTTGACCGGATATCGCGTGGAAGCATACTATGCATCCATCCTGGAGTATCTCTAGAGGTTGTGGGTTGTGCTCCTGGAGATACTCCAGGAGCACAACCCACAACCTCTAGAGTTTTTCAGAATTCCACAACCTCACAGAGTTTTCCGAGTCCTACAACCTCTAGAGTTTTTCAGAATTGCCAGGATCCTGATAATTGAACCCCATCCTTTACCTGAGCTAATCTCACCAGCATGTGGATTGCACACGATGGAATATAAATATGCTCTGCCGCTTAGTATCCTTCAGATGGAAATGAATAAAACTTTACAAGTTAAAAATGATGGAACATATAACTACAGCATTTTTCATTTACGTAATGTTAATTTAATGCTATCCTCAGACCTCTCAATTAGAAGTGATTTTTTCTTTTCTGTTTTGTTTTACGCCACTATTCAATCAGTGCTGCTTGCTTAGTAGGCATTCTAGTGATATCCCGGCCCGTCCACACTCTTGGTGGACGGCCCGGGAATAGAATATAATTGTTCAGATAATAAATCAACACTTTACCATGCAGCTATTCAGTATCTTTTTTGCTCAACATATGATGCCACTTTCCATTCTGGAAGAATACTAAGTGGCGGGGAGAAACAAGCCCTTCCACCAGGCCCGCGCCGTCCACAGGGGCAAGGTCGTGCCGCGCACGACGGCGCCTAGTTAAAAAAGGCGCTAGGCTTTATCCTTTTAAAAAACTTCAAACGAAAGAAATATATTTCTCTTCAAAAAACCAAATTTAATTTTTCGTTACATCTATGTACCAAATTTAATTTTTCGTTACATCTATGGTGAGGATGAAATTCTAATACTTATTAAAACAAGCAGTCCGTCTCGCTGCTTGTCTGAACAGGAAAATTCTTGTCTTGTTTGAATGTGTCTAAACATTCAAACACGCAATGCCGATACGTATAAGGGTAGACGCGGTTGACAAATTGATTATTCCTTATTTTGTATCTACTGTTGACTGTTTTTCAAAACTGAAAATAATTAAAAATTACCTGAGATC